>JAMKQA010247782.1:0-38034 GCA_024699735.1 Posidonia australis
AGGAGCAGTCTTTCCTGGTGCAACCTTTCGAGCTACACTTGCCGCACACAGGTCTGGGTAGTTAGCTTTATTTATTTTAATACTGCTTTTTGGTTGCATTTATTTGTGTTTGGGTAGTTCTTATACTGTTGTGTAGCACGGGAGTGTTACACACCTACTCGCTCGTGTCCCTCGGGAGCACAGCCAGATCAGCTTAAACACCTGGAACAATGCCACTGAATACTCCATTCAATGCATCGCACACAAAACCACACAATACCTAGACCTAGGGATACTATCATTATTCCTAAAGTCCAGTCTAAACCATCTGGGAAAATAATCTACTATTTCTAAATCATTTCATCTTTTATTCTACCCATATCCCCGATGAAATCTTGCTAATTCTTTCTTAGGCAAACCCTAGACTGTTCTAATGATTATCCTAAGCATTTATGCCATTATGTTTATCCCCCAAGAATAATATATATATATATATATAAACATAAGATAACTTAATGCAGGATCAGGGCCTGAATCGACAGATCGAAATGGGACGGTCGACCGAATCTCCCTGATTCGACAGACAGAAAACGTTCGGTCGACCGAACTAGAAATTCTGTCAACACCCAAGACTCTAAGAATGGCAGACCGAATAAATTCGATCAATCGAACCAAGGATCGAGAGGACAATCTGCAATAAAAACGGCATACCGAAATAATTCAGCATGCCAAACCAGGCGATTGCATGGCAACCCAAAATGGGACCCAAAGCCCAATCTTGCAACCCACCAATCCAAACCACGCAAACAATATATCAAAATGAAGATCTCAACGAGATCTTCCAAGCTAGACAAATAACATAATGGCATAAATACAAAGGGGACACTATTCACCCCCAACCATAAATACAGCCATAAATGGCCCACAAATACACAATAAATTCTATAAAATTCACTACAATTACCAGCACACTAACATGCACCTATGGTACAAATTGGAATCAAAATAAGATCTACTTGGTGCATACCTCCATTGAAGACGCCGCGACGGCTGACAGACGGCGACGCTCCTCCCCTCGCCACGAGCTGCTCCTCTCCTCCACGCGACAATGGCGGTACGACGGCGGCTGCAACCTCCTCCTCCCCACCATCTCCCTCTCTCTCTCACAATCCCTCTCTCCCTCCCGTCTCCCCTCTCTCTCTTTACTCTCCCTCTCCCACGCGCGAGAGGAGAAGAAGAAGAAAGGGTGGGGGTGGGCCCGGGGAAGGGAAAGAAAGAAAAGAAAGAAAGAAAGGAAAGAGAAGAAAGGGAAGGAAAGAAAGGAAGCCGCAAGCACGAAACCAAACCACGCGACCTTCTACGTCCATATGACTCGTGTCACCAGGGACCCGCCACCAAACCTCCACGGCCCAAGAGAAACCACAAAACTCCAAAGAGGGCCAGCACAACGCTTGAACCACACCTCGCCAAAAGGCTAGAAACCCACAATCCAAGCATCACACACTACTAAGAACGTGTCCTACGTTAGGCATTGGGACCCCCAAAGTCTAACAAGCCCGAATTCACCTTAATTATCTGGCCAAAGTACCACTCCTAGAACCTAGGTCGTTACATCCTAACCCCCTTAAAGAAATTTCGCCCTCGAAATTCTCTTGACGAAACAGCAAGGGCACCAAAATTAGGACATCACTTGAATGACCCAGACAAGGACACAGTGATGCCACCCAAAATCCATGACCTGTAGGAGAAATCTCCGCCTCACATAGCCATTTCATCCTACTTAGGTTCAGGGCGACACTAAGGACTCAGCTCTCCTTGAGTTCGAACACCACCGAGATCCTGGGTGAAACCCCTTCCGAGCACAAGAATCTCCACCTAGAGGCTCCAAAGTAGTGTCTTCCAGAGTCACGAAACATCTAGGACACCCTTGGAGACACGCAACCACAGGATTGACCAGGTGCAACCAGCTCTGGCCACGCTTCACTACGCCACTCTGATGCACAACCTGGTTAGCAACCACCGAACTCCATACCTTGTGCTCAACAACGACTCTCATCACCCTGGAAAACCTTCCTCCAATCCAAGGTACAAGAGATATCCGGCTACTGAGACACAACAAAGCTTTTCACGAACCTGGAGTGTACCGACAAACTAGCCAACCATGTGTTGTTTGTCTCTAGGAATTGCTTCCCAGATCGACACTCCACCGAATCCAGAGCACGAGCTCCACTGTGGCCAATCACCAAAACACATGGGTGGACAGTTCCTCCTGTGATCCTCCCAACTGGCGAGAACCACAAGACACCACATTGCCTCATCGCAACAAGAACTAATCCCAACCTAAAAGGATATTTGGTGGACTCATTACTGATCACTGCAACGGAAGCCTTGTAGGTCTAGACGTGAGACCGCTAAAACACACTTAGACCACCTATTAAGTGTGAAGCTCACGTCAAAGATACTACAATCTAGAGTCCAAAGCCACGAAAGTCACTGTTCCCAGTGAAACAACCACACCATTGGTAAGGACCACTCGGGAGTCAAACTCAAATGGATCTCCAATCCAAAGCAACTCCCAGCAGAAGTATCCAGACCAACACGAGCCGTTCCTCCTCCTGGCAGACATCTCCATGGTGCCACTATCCTGAAGATATCTCTGCTAGATCCTTGAGAATAGTTACACCCAAATCAAGAAACAACCACTTGGAGGAAACATGTGGGATCACACCCACTGGCTCGACCAACGACGCCACCAAGCGAGATGGGCAGCCAGCTCCACTTGACTCACCCCATCTCCGCTGTAGAAACCCAAAACCCAAAAGTAAACACAGGAGAAGGAAGATCTTTACAGGTCGGATAGCGCTACGCCATCCAGCCCCCAAGCAAACAAGAAAATCAACAACAGGACACCCAAAGGAAACACTAGAGAAAAATCTCCACTGCCCAAATGGCACAAAGCCACCTGAGCCACAACCCACCAAGACCACTGGGTAACCCGACAAGATACCCTAAAACAACACACAATAAACAACACATTGGGCTATGTCACTCCATGGCCAAGTCCCAAACAACAAGTGCAACACAGCCGCACAACACCAATGCGCGACTCCATACGCACCACCCTCCCTTAGATACCCCATCCTCAGGTAGAGCACCTGAAAGGAACAACACAGGCTTGGGGAACTCACCAAAGCCACCCCAAAACAACAACACACTCTTGGGAACCCACCGAGTCACCTAGAAACCACAACAGACAGCTGAGAACCCACCGAGTCACCTAGAAACCACAATAGACAGTTGAGGACCCACCGAGTCACCTAGAAACCATAACAGACAGCTGAGAACCCACCGAGTCACCTAGAAACCACAATAGACAGTTAAGGACCCACTGAGTCACCTAGAAACCACAACAGACAGCTGGGGACCCACCAAGTCACCTAGAGACGACAACAGACAGCTAGGGACCCACCGAGTCACCCGGAAACGACAAGAGGATGGAACTCAAAGCATCCTCCGCAACCACCACAAGAACAACAATAACCACACATTTGGAAAGCCTCACGCTTCACCCAGATGCGACAACAGGAGGACGGAGCTGCAAGCATCCTCCCGCACCGACACCAACAACAACAGACAAACGACCGACGACAACCACATACCACCGACAACAACAAACACCAGCAGAACAGACAGCAAACAGATAAACAGGCAAATAACAACAACAAACAAACAAACAAGAAGCAACAACAACTATGGAGGGTACACCTGAGGCAGACAACTGCGGCACCCAACCCTCCACAGTAAAATACCAAATTGCCCAGCACTGGGTGGTGGCTAACCCCCTTAAAGGAAACATGTCCTCTGGTCAACAGATGGAGGTCACCTAATCCCCCTCAAAGGAACAAGGCACCTCCCCAGCAAGCGCCCTACCTCCACGCAGGTGTAGCACGCCAAGCAGATTAGGACCCTCAACAGACAGGAACAACTTATGGGCAGCGCGACTCGTCTAACCACACGCACCGCAAGGCCTCCTACCCTGCCAATCAGCACAGAGTCATGCCCAGAAAACAACCACCACACCCACCAGCAACACAGTGCTTAACCCACGCAAAACTCATGGACAGCACCACACCACACCCCATGGAGTTGAGGAAATCCTAGCGAGCCGCTCCACAGGAGCGAACACTACTTCACGCTCCGCTCCTAACTGCTATCTCTCAAGCAGCTCTACCAAACCAGCGATCACAAGATATCCAACCACTAGGAATCCTTCCAACAAGGAGTCGACGTCCTTCTCCAATCGAGAATACAGACCGTCACTCCCATATTGCTCGTGGTCCCTTGCATATAATCCTTGCCGAACAGGAGCCAGAGCCGAAGACACTCCTCAACTCTGCAAGCAGAGAAAATCAAGAAACCAATAAAATAAAGGTGCAGGAATGCATGATATGCAATTCTACGGAGTCACTCTACCAGACATCCCTAGGCCAGTGCCCCTAGGTGGACCTAAACTCTGATACCAACTGTAACGATTTCGAAGTCGCTACCACTAAACCTAGCAACAAATGTTTATTACTTGTTTTATCTTTATTATTAACCAACAATTACACTAATGATGTAACTAAGGCTAAGTACTCTCAACAGGAATAAAATCAATAAACAACAGAAATAAACTAAACTATCACTCACCTCGATCCCTGATGTGTGGTGGCGTGACTCCTCTTATATGCACTAGCAACCAACAACAACTATCCTACACCTGCCAAAAACACACAAAACAAAGTACATGTGAGTGACCACTCAACGGTCACCCAGCATGCACCCTACCTACAACTCGGCAACCTATGCTGAGAACAGCCAAGCATAGGCATCACACCTGGATGCTGACAAACCAAAAGGGCAATCTACCAACGCCCAGCACACAAGCACCGGCATCCCTCTCAGACGCCGCAACACCAAACTAGGCAGTCTACCACTGCCCAGCAAGCAACAAAATCACAAAACCATGCCTTAAATACCATTTCTTTTCTTTTCAAAACCACATGCGTGCACTTTTAAAACCTTTTATGCATGCCTGAGAAAGCGACTCTCGCCATCTCAAGCCCAAAACAACACCAAAAGCACAACTACAGAGACTCTGCTCTACACAACATGGTCCCCTCTGGACCCAAGCACACACCAAGCCACGGAGCCTCTGCTCCCACAACAACGAAGCCACTGCTCCCAAACAATGGAGCCACCATTCCAAAAGAACTACGCCTCAGTAGGCACCAAAACCACAGTCTCCTCTAGGCCCAAAGCCTGATTTCCCAAACCAGGACTCCGCACAAACACAAGCACAAACAGTGTGTTGAACTGCCCGACGCCAAGCAGACAACACTGGCCATAAGCAGTCTACTAAGGAGCGACCACAGTGTCTGCACTGCCACGACGTGCCACCCTGTGCAGGAGCCACGTCGTCCCGCAATTCTCCCGCTTGGAGAACCCTCAACAAAGCCAACCCCTCCTTGGGAAAGCAGTCTTGTCTCTCAGGACACTACCAGCTACGAGGTGCGCCTCCTCACGGCGCCACAAGGTACGCCTCCTCACAGCGCCCTCTACACGGTGCTCAGGAAGGAGTCTCAACCTCCACACCCGACAACACCCGAGCCTCAGTGCTCACAGCGACAGCACGAGTATCATACCTCCCCGTCATGTCACGAAACACCTCAACCGTGGACCACAACCCTAGTCTCGAAACGACAGTCAAGGAGTATCATACCTCCAAGACCAGGTATCTCGGCCCCCTATGCAAACAGGAAATACCGGAAAACTCTTTCCAAAACCACATTCAAATTTGTACTCTTTTCTTTCCAAAACTTTCTTTTTTGGGGAAAACCCTTTTTCAAAAACAATTAAAAATCCTTTAAAGCTCAAGCAATTTGTGCTCAATAGCGGCATGGAAATCAAAGGTCGAGAAACCACAAACAAAACACAGCCTCGATAGCTCTCCTGTCAGGCCTAGGCAAAAGCACCTTGGGAGCGTCTAGGTCTATGAGCACTATGCTTAACCCACGACCACAACCAAGAAAACACCAGCAATAAAGCAAACACAACCAGAACTCACACGCTCTGGCGCCAAGTGTAAGACACCTACTGGCTCGTGTCCCTCGGGAGCACAGCCAGATCAGCTCAAACACTTGGAACTGTGCCACTGAATACTCCATTCAGTGCACCGCACACAAAACCTAGACCTAGGGACACTATCATTATCCCTAAAGTCCAGTCTAAACCATCTACGGAAAGAATCTACTATTTCTAAATAATTTCATCTTTTATTCTACCCATATCCCCAGTGAAATCTTGCTAATTCATTTTTAGGCAAACCCTAGACTATTCTAATGATTATCCTAACCATTTATGCCATTATGTTTATCCCCCAAGAATAATATATATATATTTATATATATATTAATCAAAACATAAGATAACTTAATGTAGGATCAGGGCCTGAATCGGCAGACTGAAATGGGACGGTCAACCGAATCTCCCTGATTCAGCAGACCAAAAACATTCGGTCGACCGAACCAGAAATTCTGTCAACACCTAAGACTCCTAGAACGGCAGACCGATTAAATTCGGTCGACTGAACCAAGGGTTGAGGGGACAATCTGCAATAAAAACAGCATACCGAAATAATTCAGCATGCTGAACTAGGCGACTGCAGGGCAACCCAAAATTGGACCCAAAGCCCAATCCTGCAAACCACCAATCCAAATTACGCAAACAATATATCAAAATGAAGATCTCAACGAGATCTTTCAAGCCAGACAAACAACACCGAGATCCATCAAGCGTATCTCGAGAAAACCACAGAAAACACAAAGGAGACACTATTCACCCCCAACCATAAATACGGCCATAAATGGCTCACAAATGCACAATAAATTCTATAAAATTCACTATAATTACCTACACACTAACATGCACCTATGGTACAAATTGGAATCAAAATAAGATCTACGAGATGAGTACCTCCACCAAAGACGTGGCGACGCGAGACAAACGGCGACGCTCCTCCTCCCGCCACGAGCTACTCCTCTCCTCCACGCGATGACGACGGTTGCAACCTCCTCCTCCCCACCATCTCCCTCTCTCTCTCACAATCCCTCTCTCCCTCCCATCTCCCCTCTCTCTCCCTCCCGTCTCCCCTCTCTCTCTTTACTCTCCCTCTCCCACGCGCGAGAGGAGAAGAAGAAGAAGGAGAAGAAGGAGGAGGGGTGGGGGTGGGGTTCGGGGAAGGGAAAGAAAGAAAAGAAAGAAAGAAAGGAAAGAGAAAGAAGGGAAGGAAAGAAAGGAAGTCGTAAGCACGAAACCAAACCACGCAACCTTCTACGTCCATGTGACTCGTGTCACCACGGACCTGCCACCAAACCTCCACAACCTAAGAGAAACCACAAAACTCCAAAGAGGGCCAGCACAGTGTCCGAACCACACCACACCAAAAGGCTAGAAACCCACAATCTAAGCATCAGACACCACTAAGAACGTGTCCTACGTTAGGCATTGGGACTCCCAAAGTCTAACACGTCTGACACCTTAATTATCTGGCCAAAGCACCACTCCTAGAACCTGGGTCGTTACAGAAGCATACCTAAAAAGAAATTTAATTTTCATAATTTAGAGGATGTCCCCATTGATGGTGATGAATTCAACTTGGAGATTCTTGTTTCGAACTTTCTAATTTGGGCATGCTTGAGCCTCAAGAATTAGAGTCATGTCTAACATGATGTCACCTTCGAAGTGGTATAGGATCCAATTTGTGCTTCTTTGCAATCTCTACAAACTAGGCTCAAGTGCTTTTTGTGGAAGACATATAGAACTTGTGAAAATCCAAAAGTGGTAGAAAATCAGGAGGTGTGCGAGGAGGATCTAGGTCAATCCATTGGAGAAGCTCAATAAACCTCTTACCATTTTGATTTTCGCAACTTCTATTGGATGTATGGGTATTCCAGATTAGATGATTCTTGACTCATATCGTCCAATGCCTCGACCAACTCAATACATGATAGAGAATCTTATGGAGAAACACTATCTTATGGAGAAATGATACCTTTTTGATAGGACTCACGATGCCTAGGAGACAATGAAGATTCCGAGAAAAAAGGGAAAACATAGGCAACACAAAGGAGAAGGTGGTGATAGAGGAAAATGAAGAGAGGGATTGTGGTAGTGGAGATAAGGGAAAGAATAAGAAGGGAGTAGAGTTTCAAAATGTAAGTAGCTAACTTTTCTAAAAATGCTTAAAACGAATTTTTTTTTCCAAATCCTACCTTAGAGGGGGAGGTCAACGAGTACCAAGGAGGCTAAAATCCCATTTTAAGGCAAAATTTTTAATTGTTTTTTAAATTCAAATCAAGAAGGAATTGTTGTCGTCCGTTTTAACCGTTGGACCAACGGCCAACCCCACAAATTCAGCCCCTTTGACCCTTTTCTCTTGTTTCTCTCAGTCTCTCTCTCTCTCTCTGTCTGTCTCTGACGCACTTTCTCTCTCAAGGTTGCTGGTAGATTCACAGACGATGGTGGTTCGTCGTCGTTCCCGCGCTCCACTGGTGGGAAAGGGCGTTTGAGCTTTCGGGTTTGTTGTGTGCTTTGGACGCTGGCCGGTGCCTGCCACTTTCGCCTAGGAGCTTGTTCTCGACCATGGGTGGTGGAGAAGAAGGGGCAGGCCACGGGATTGTGAGGGAGCTCGACCAGACGCCGACCTGGGCTGTTGCGTCCGTGTGCATCGTCATCATCTTGATCTCCATTGTCCTGGAGAAAGCTCTGCACCATCTCGGGCAGGTGATACACATATACATGTATATATGCTGACTTCTTACCATCATTATGTGCTTCCAACTTCATTCCTTTGCCTGGATTTCGTTGAATCTTCTTTATCATTGGAATTCCACGGGATTTGGTTGTTGTGTGTAACCTTTTGTAGGAAATGATTGCTTCTCTCAGATGATGGCTTGTTTATTAGGATAAAATAATTAATCTGAATTCTGAACATGGTCGTGTATTGAGATTTTAAAAAAGTGTAGTTATTACCATTTTATCATATTTATTCTGTCTTGCTGGTAAGACAAAACGTTTAATCAGATCTATGATATGATCATTGTTTAATTTTACTGAATAAAATATTAGATGATATGTTTTACCTATTTATCATTATTTTCTAAATGGTCATTATTTTGTTTTTTTATTTCATTTCAGTGGTTCTCAAAGAAAAAGAAAGCAGCTCTGTTTGAGGCTCTTATGAAAGTTAAAGATGGTAAGGACTCTTGCTATTTTGATAGCATTATTTTATTCATAAGTTCGAACCACACAGTGATTTCCTGTTGTCTGGGTTTTTTTTAATCTTAATGATTCAGTCATGCTGCTGCTGATTAGTCTCCCCTAAATTCGCTTTCAATCTTCCTTTTTTTCATTATGCTTGTATATGTGAACCTCTCTTTGCAGTGGTCGTGTGCGTTCAAACTTAAATGGCAAAACAAAACACATAGTATTAAATATGCTGTTTGGTTCTTTTAATTTTGCAGAATTGATGATTCTTGGTTTCATTTCACTATTGCTGACGTTTGGACAAAACTACATCTCAAAAATCTGCATTACCGAGGAAGCTGCTGATACCATGTTGCCCTGCCGCCTTCAAAAGCATACAGCTGAAACAGAGGATCATCCTATCCACCACGAGAGGGATCATCCTATCCACCACGAGAGGCATTTATTGGCTGAATATGTTAGTTCTGCTTCAAGAAGGAGGTTTTTAACAAATAGTGGTGAAGGTTCTGCATGTCCCGCTGTAAGAAACTTCAACTTTGCTACTTTAGTGAACTTGAAAACTCTTGGATGGTTTTGAATGTAGCCATAACGACAAACCAAGTTCAACAATATGTTTCCTAAAAAACAATTTAAAAGTGAAAATTTGAAGTTTCTGAATTAATTTCTATGTGATTGACAACAAGAAATTCTTGCAAATGGGGTAGGTTTGTGTAACGCTTCGATCCTAGACACGCTACCAAACACAGTATCACAAGCATAATTACACAAAATTACAGAACAAATATAACTATAACTAAGGCTTACTTTCAGGATCACAATGCACGACTAGAAGCTCCAACTCTTGCACCGAGACTTGGCTGCACACGGTCTGCACCTGAAAATCAAATAACACGTGTGAATGACATCTAAGTCACCCAGTACGCACCCTAAAACACATAACCACAAACAAAACTCGGCAAAACCAAAAGAAACTCGTTTCTAATCATTTTGCAAAACTAGATTTTCTCCTTTTTGAAAATCATCCTTTCTTTTATTAAACAATCACTTGGGAATTCAATCCCAAAACCATTTTTTTTTCTTACAAAACATTCATTTACATTTCTTTCAAAAACCTTTTGGAATTCATTTTTCCAAAACATTCCTCTTTTCAATATTTGGGATTTCTTCCCAAAACACACTTTTCAAATACACATTCTGACCAGATCCAGTCTAAAACACAGTGCCCCATTAGGCTCAAAATCAAATCATAAACATTGACTGGTAACTGGTTAAAATATTATCATTTCTTTTTAGGATTTTAGAATCAATTCATCAGTCCAATTCTGACCAAAACACATTTCTCTTTCTTTATTCATTTCCACTTTTCTTTACTGTTATTACCTTGATCAGGGGTAACCAGGAGGCACACAAGCAGTACGCGAGGACATCCTTCCCTACCTTCCTGCACTGCCGCGATGAGATTCCCCCCTACGGGATGTCACCGCCCCGGCCAACCGGCCTCAATTTCATTTTCATAAGTGTACGGGGATACGTCTCTATCTGACGCCCCAGTCGTGACCCGAACAACAAGGTTCAATGACCTAGGCTCAGCCTACACCGTCGGTGACCCGAATAACTAGGCTCAAAAACCCAAGCTCAGCCTACACCGCTACGAGCTCGATGACCCGAACAACTAGGTACAACTACCCAGGCTCAGCCTATACCAGCGGTGACCCGAACAACTAGGCTCAAAAGGACAGGCTCAGCCTACACCGTCTCAAGCTCGGAAACCACAGTCATGTTCATAACACATTATTAGTGTTCCATTTCAAAACTCTTTTTAATTTTTCAAATACCATTTTCCATTTCATTCTTTCCGTTGCAGGACTCTGTTTCCTTGCAACACTTAATCCTCCACTGGGGTCCCAACTCAAGTCATTAAAACCACATTTAAAACCATAAATTGAGTCTTAAGCCTAAAAACTACACAAAACCATCTTTTCATTCATTTGTAGGGTCAAGACCCAAAACCACACTTAAATCCATTTGTTTGGGGTTCCACATGCCTCCATGTTGTTACACAGGGCAAACATCACTTACATAAATCCACCATACCATTACAACCACTTAACATTCATTAAAATTCACATTTTAACCTCTCAAAAACAGGGCAAAAACAGCATACCAAATTTTCAATTTGGTATTCCGAAATTTCCTGTTTCGGTATATCGAAAATTTTCGGTATGCCGGAACCCCCTATTTCGGTCGACCGTGAAATTTCGGTCTACCGAAACCCTACGTTCTGGCTTAATCTACTAGGATTTCGGCATACCGAATAAATTCAGTATACCGAATTCCTCGCAGACAGGGCACACTCCTGTTCCGCAACTACGGAAATCGTCCAAGTGGGAGTCCCGATCGGACTCCCCAAACATGCATCATAAATTTCCATAAAATCATGGATTGTAGATCCTCAAGTCTACTTCAAAACTCCTCAAACCATTCATGATTCCATCAACCACACAGTTCAAACGAAAATCAAAAGGGGAAGGGGCTCAAGAATGGCCACTGTAGCCTTTAACTCCAAAATCACATTTTTCCCACAAACATCAATCCTAACCGCATGATCTCTACATTCTCATGTTATATATCACATTTCCATTCATTTCATGATTTTTCCATGATTTCTCATGCATTATCTTGATTTTCATGCAATTAACCTACTATTAACAAAACGCTAAACGGAAGGAGAGGAACGGACCGCATACCTGACTCAGGCCTCTGGCGACCCTTACCACACTCCGGCAAGCCTCGACAAACTCCGGTGAACCTCCTCTGCCAGTGGAGCACCACGAGTAGCTCGCACCACCTCCTCCCAGCTCGCGCGCCTCAGCTCCCTTTCTTCTCTTCCTTTCCTTTCTCGCCGCACTCTCCCTCTGCCCACTCCTGCCTCTCTCTCTTATTTCCGCCACCGCTCGCTTGGCACCGGTCACCCATCTCGTCGGATGAGATGGGGAGGCACGGGCCTCCGTCGTTGGTGGCACGGGAGGAAGAAGAGAAAGAAGAAGACGAAGAATGGGTGGAAGGGTGTAGCTCGTGAGAGAAAGAGGAAGAAAAGAAAAGAAGAAAGAACGACACACAAAACGAGGCAACTGTGCATCCTCAAATCGGACTCCACATAGATCTGCCACCGCTCGCTTGGCACCGGTGACCCATCTCGTCGGATGAGATGGGGAGGCACGGGCCTCCGTCGCTGGTGGCACGGGAGGAAGAAGAGAAAGAAGAAGACGAAGAATGGGTGGAAGGGCGTGGCTCGTGAGAGAAAAAGAAGGAGAAAGAGGAAGAAAAGAAAAGAGGAAAGAACGACACGTAAAACGAGACAACTGTGCATCCTCAAATCGGACTCCACATAGATCCCAAATCACAGGCAGATGTACAGAAAACCAACCACAATCTCACACAACCAAGAAACAAAAGATTATTCATTAATAAACCATTATACAATATTGCAAATAATTACATTGTTTATAATAAAAAAATAGATAATCAGGCCCAGATGTCACAGTTTGTCACGATCCCAGTCACCCCCGATTAAAATACAAATACTCTTAGAACTATTAATAAATAAATAATTTAAAAACAATTGTAAGGAAATTAATTACATAATTAACTACAATTAACTATTAACTCTAATATCTACACTTGTAAGAAAACCATTAAAATTATACGTAAATGACATCTAATAGTCACCCAGTATATGTCCATCATGTATCAAAAACCTCAACTTAGAATTGGAACTACAAAAAATTAACTCCCAAGTCAACACGACTGTCCCTCGTAGTAACACAAAGTTCAAAACCTGCAAAAATACAACCACCTACAATATCTTATTGCAAACAAATATAAAATCCTTTAAATATGCTTTTCAAAAATTCTTTTTCCTCTTTTCTAGAATCAAAGCTTTGTGTTTTTTTAAATCTCTTTATGCACACTTGATATGATAACTTTATGTTAATCAAGTATAAATCAACACAATTCCACATAAATCATACTCACACTTTGTCTAAAACCTTATTGAGTTACTTGGGTCTAAGTGACCAACACTAGTTACAAGCAACCGCTAAAGCACACTACACTACCACAAACAAGTTACTTTATGTACAGGCTTCCCTGTCTCAAATTCATACTCTAAGAACCCTTAACCTGTCTACACAAGGACTATATGCATAGGTTTGTCCTCTCGGCGCCTTCAAGATTGTTGCACTTAATTATCTAGAGGGTTTTTTCACATATAGGTCCTGACAGTACAACTCAGATCTCAACCTACTCCTTTAACTCTCGATCCTTCAGAGGTATCAATTATCCCTAGTTTGTTGGTTAGATTGTTTAGTCTGTTGGTCCCTGACCTTACCTTTCGTCTTTTGGTTCACAGATCCTTACCTACGGTCTTTTGATCCTCTAAAACCTCAACCATACTATCACCTGACCATCTAGAGGTATCGACCATCTGTAATCCTCAGTACAATCCAACAGCCCTCTTGGTTCCTTAAAAACTACAAAAAAACCACACAAACCTTATTCTCGCCAACTGGCTATTGTGGCAACATCAAGTCCAGAACTTGTAAAGCTACAACCATCTCCAATATCCTACTGAATACAAGCAAAAAATCCTTTAAATATGCTTTTTAAAAATCCTATTTCCTCTTTTCTAAAACCCACGATATCAATACTACTACATGTGTAAAATACATGCATCTTTTGAAAACCTTTTCAAAACTTTATTATCATAGAGTCCATTTCCCAGATATTTCATCATCATTTCCAAGCATTTATTCTCATAAAGCTAATGAAACAAGCAAACATAGTCTATTGAAAATTTGCACATTGTGTTAACTATCTACGTCGGACGCCTATGTAACTATCTTCCGTGCCTAAACCTTTAACGACTTGGTTACGTTACACAATCACGCTGGTAGGCCTTACCTACTAGTGACGCTATAGTTTTCACAAAAAATCAGTAAGCTTAAAAATGGCAAGGAAACCATTGAATCTCGTAAAAATCCTCAAAAAATTCACAAAGAAATCATACAATGTTACTATACTCTAAATCATGCTAAATCTACTCATCTTAATCAACTTTAGGCATGAATCTATGAAGAAAATAAAGGGGAATGCGTACCAGTGATTCCTCCTCCTCTAACGAGCGTTCTCTCTCTCCCTCTGGTGGATCCTCTGGTGACGCAAGCCTCTACCTTCGACAGCGGTCCTCTTTGACAACGGCTCACTTCTGGCAATAAAGCTCCAACGAAACACCTTCGCTTTCACCTCACCTCTCCTCTCCCTGCTCTTTCCTTTCTTCCTCACTCTGCCCATTGTATGCCAACACTGGAGGAGCCCTGGCTCCTTTTAAAGCTTTTGCCAGTGACAGCCGTCGAGTCTTTCAAGCAGTGTTGTAGATGAGGTGGCACGTAGGGGATAGCATTGGTAAGGCGACGGTGTTGGCACGGAAGGCGGGACAATGTGTCAAACGGTGACTACTGTATTCCTGTTGCGGTTTACCATATTCAGATCTACGCGTCGACAATTCGCGCTAGTATTATCTGATCGTTTATGCCTACAGTACCTGCTTAGAAGATCCGCCCGAACCTCGCGCCTACTGTAGTTGCCTACACAGTATGCCTTACCTATTCTGAATAGAGCTAGACAGACACCACGAAACAAACTAGGGAAATAAACACACATTTATCAAAGTCTCCTATAACATTAAGTCTCAGCTTATCCAAATTATATAACAAATTTTCAATTACAATACTATATCATCTCAAGTCTTTTGGATACAAACCTGTTGTTGACCCTGAATATTACAGCATCCAACCACTAAGAAGACCTTTTTACCTCTAGGTTCCGCCAATACAACTCTCTAAAACCTCAACCTACTAATCTACCTTTCAATCCTTCGGAGGTATCACTCATCTTTAGTCTGTCAGCTAGATTGTTCAGCCTCTTGGTCCTTGGCCTCGTCTTTGGTCTTTTGGTCTACAAATCCTCATCCAAGATCTTTTGATCTTCTAAAATCATGGAACATTAATCTCAAACTCACACCTGATCCTCTAGAAGTATTAACCATCCTTGGTCTGTTAGTACGATCCTACGACCTTCTTGGTTACTCGAAAATTATGAAAAGCCTACACAAATGTCATCCTGAGCAACTGACTCTCAATCATCAACAATATTAATCATCCTTGGTTCGCTAGTTAAATGTTTCACCTCTGTCACCACTCTAGATGCAATAATCAAAAATTCAAATACTCTCAGAGCTATTAATAAATAAATAACTCTAAAACAAATGTGAGGAAATTAATTTAGTAATTAATTGCAATTACCTACTAATTCTACTCAGAATCTGTGGTGTGAGATTACGTGACTCCTACTATATGCACTATACTCTCGTATTGCACCTGTAAGAAATCCATTAAAATACACATAAGCGACATCTAACAGTCAACTAGTACACGCCTACCACCTACCAAAACCTATAAACTGTAATTGGACTACTAAGACTCAACTCCCAGGTCAACATGGCTGCCTCTAGTGGCAATACTAAGTCTAGAACCTGCAAAGCTACAATCACTTGCAAAATATTATTGTAAACAAGTATAAAATCCTTTACATATTCTTTTCAAAAACCCATTTTCCTCTTTTTTAGAACTAAAATCATGTGTATTTTGAAATCTCTTTAAGTAGACTTGATATGACAACTCTCTGTCAATTAAGTCCAAAATCAACATAAATCTATACAAATTATATTCACACACCAAATCCAAAAGCATGTTGAGTCACCTGGACCTAAATAACTAACATTAGTTGCAAGTAGCTGTTAAGGCGCATAACACTACCACGGACAAGCTATCCTGTGTAAGGCTCTCTTGTCTTGGGTTTATAATTTAAGAACCCTTAATCAGTCTACATAAGGACTTCACGCATAAGGTTTATCCTCTGTTTAGCTACCCGTAGGACTTTTGCACCTTCTGATCCCGTCAGTACTACTTCTTTAGGCCACAACCTATTCTTCTAGCTCTCAATCCTCCAGAGGTATCATTCATTCTTAGTCCGTCGGCCATGGTACTAAATGTCTATGCGTGTCACCGAAATTTCTCCGACATGTGTCTTATTTTCAATTTACCGACATGACTCCGACACGATATCGAAATGGAAGTTTTAAACAAATGTAAATTTTTTTTTACCGTGTTTCCACCGACACAATTCCGACATACCGATATTTCCCCGACACGTGTCTATTTTTCAACTTATCGAAGTCCGACACGATATCGACATTTAGAACCATGCCGTCGGCTAGATTATTAAGTCTCTTAGTTCCAGACTTCATCCTTGGTTTTTTTGTCTACAAACCCTCACTCAAGGTTGTAATGACTCAGTCACTACACCAACATTATTAGCCTAAACAAAATTTAAACATAATAAAATGCTTAACTAATGTAACAATTAAGGACTAGTAGACTATCTACCTAGAAACCTGTAGTGGACGACTAGATGACTCCTCTTATATGTACTAGTAAGAAAATAAGTTACTCATTTGCACCTGTAACTAAGGAAAACACACATAAGTAATCACTAAAGTCACCCAACACACACCATGAATAGAACCACGCAAAATTGAAAACGGATACCTAGTAAAACCAACCAGATAAAACAAATCATATATTTTTCAAAACATTTATTCACTATCAGAAACATCACCACTATGAAAATCATTTAAAGTACAAGAGTATGCCAAAAACTCTAAAATGATATCTTGAAGAACTCAAGCCACACTGGCCAAAATGGGCAAAACCACAGCGCCATAAAAGTGAAAACCATAATGCCACACAAGCACAAAATCACAAGCCATACAGGCACAAAATCAACTGAGTTACATTGTTCAATGCTAAACAACCAACTCTAACCACAAGCAGCCACTGAAGTACTCTACACTATCACGAGCAAACCACTCAACGAGGAGCCTACCTGTCTCATAATCCCACCTCTCTGTAGGGCCCTCAATAATGCTAACTTTCTTGAAAAAGTTGTCCTCTCTCAGGATGTCACTAAAAACGAGACATGTGTGACTACCCGTACTGGCCGAAACTATGCAAAGTCTACCCTCTAATTGTCCTAACTACAATGCCCAGAGCATTGGTGTCTTAAACCTCCAAGTCCAGATGATACCTGGAGCAACCGAAGTGTTATACTTCCATGGCACCTCAACCCATAGATCTCAGCCTCAGTCTTGTAATCAACAATCTAAGAGTATCATACTGGCGTCTCGAACCTCTAAGTCCAGATGGCATCTACGTCTTGGCACCTGGAGAAACTGAAGTGTCATACCTCTAGGTCCATATGGTACCTCAACCTACGGATATCAGCCTTAGTCTTATGAACAATAATCTAGGAGTATCGTACCTTTGGAATTCGACGAACACTTATAGCTTCTTTGTCTCAGAGCCTCAACCTAGGCAACATCCTCGATCACTTGAGGAATATCCTCATATCCCTAGTCTCAGAAATACGACCCTTTGGTTTCTTGGTCCACCACAAAAATCACGAAAAGCTCTTTTCAAAAACCGTTCTTTATATTTTTCTAAAAACTTTATTGAAAACATTTCCTTTGACAAAACTCAAAGCCACTTACAAACAAATCATCACCATACCAGAAAATAGGCCAACACACCTTAGCCTAAAAATGTGCCATTAATACTCGTTAGTAAAATGCACCAGGTAAGTGCATCACAATGACTCACTAGGCAGTAAACCAATCAATAGCAGAAAACTAGAAAATCAGAGAAAATCAACTATAACTGGGAACTTGAACCAGTCTTACCACACACATCCAAAAATTATACATAACATATTAAGATGAAGATATTAAGATACTCTACCATTTGGGATAAAAATTAATAAATTGAGTACATAAAACTCCAGTTATCGCAAATCAAAGCTAGCATATACATATGAAACACTATGCAATCGAGAACCACTATGCTTGCTTAATCACTATAAAAATCATGAAAAATCGTCTAAAAATGTCCAAAGCATCCACATAGTATGATTTATACATGCAAAGGCATAACACAACATTTCATGCAAAATTAAGAATGCGAAAGGGGGTGTGTACCTTTCAACGCACACAGTTCACTCGAACCAAAAAGCTCCAATGCTGGCGACTTTCACCGCAACCCACGGTGCTCTCACCTCCTTTGATCATGCACAAACCCATCAACCAAGAATCAACGCCAAACTCAGGTAGACAAGGGAGGTAACAAGAACCCAAAAACTCACCTTCGACGACAAACACATGCTCGAACAGTGAAGAAACACTCCTTCCTTCCACAAGCTCAAGAACACACTCACAGTGTCTCCATACTGACTTCACAAGGTGCAACTGACACAAGACAAGGATCATCAACGAAGAACGACGTCCAAAGCTCGCCTTCTCCTCACAGGCGTGAGAAATGCTTGTCCAGAGAAGCTCAAACATTCTCCTTTCCCTCACCACTCTCCTTCTCTCTCTTGTATTGATGGAATGGATGAGGAGAAGAGAAGTAGAGGAAGAAGAAAAAGAAGAAGGAGAGAAAGACTCTGGAGAATTCTCATCCTCTCTCTGTGCTCAAGAAAATGAAGGGAAAAGTTGTAGAGTGTTGAAGATGTCCCACCCTTAAATAGCCACTGGCCAAAGAAAGAAGATGTGCACATCTACGAGTCAGAAGTGCATGCACACAGATCCAACCACCTAACCACTTCGTGCACCAACTCAACAAAAATCATGAGGTAACCAACCCTTCAACTCCAATTACACACATGCAAAGCTACGAGCACAGAACCGCACATATGCAACCATTTACTATTGAAGTGGCTCAAACAAATGGAAATCAAACCACCAAGGCACAATAACATTCCACCATAATCCAAAATAAATCCATAATTATTTATCAAAATATCCACAATGATCCCCATATCATTTCATTCTCATAACATCAAAAGAAAACATCTAAGTCCAAATTACAACATCAAATCCAAATTACAAACCACTGAATTACTAGAATAGAACATTGCGCTACAAATATGTGCCAAAATTATGCATCACAAACACGCATCGCCACCTTATGCCAAAAACACCTACCAGCATCACATGTCTTTAGATAAAATTCAATAAACTAGACAATAAAGATGGCAAACAAATTTACAGGTATTACATCCTAACCCCCTTAAAGAAGATTTCGCCTTCGAAATCATTACTAGGTGAAAAGGTAAGAATACAAAGCTAGGATGGCATCCTCGTACTCCTACGTGGCCTTTTCTGTTCCATGATGCTATCATCGCATAAGAACAAGCAAAATAACCTTGTTTTGCAACACCTGTTCCTTCCAGTTAATGATCTAAATAGCATCATCATCAAAAGATAGATCATCTTAGAGAACCTCTGGTTGAACTGAAATCACCTGTGATGCATTCGTCAAACACTTCCTCAACATGGAGACATGGAATACATCATGCACAACTAAGAATTTTAGTAGTAAATCAAGTCTATAGGCTACTTTACCAACTCTTTGTATAATCTAGTATGAGTCAGTGTAACAAAGACTCAACTTTTCTCGCTTCTTAAACCTTATTACACCCCTGATCGGTGATACCTTTAGGAAAACAAAATCTCCCATTATGAATTCCAACGATCTCTACCTCTGATCAACATAACTTTTCTACCGACTCTGTGCAATTACAAGTCTCTTACAGATTAAATCCATCTTATCTGGATATAACTGCACAATCTCAGGATTAAAAAGCTGTCGTTTATCTAATTCGCTTCAACAGACCAGTGATCTACAAAGTCTACTATACAAGGCTTCATATGGTGCCATCCCAATACTGAAGTGGTAACTATTGTTGTAGATGAACTCAATCAATGAAAGATGGTCCTCCTAGCTTTCCTACAAATCCAAGGGATAAGCTCTAAGTATATCCTCCAACGTCTGCAGATTGAGGGTGGAATGCCATGTTGATGTTAAATACTGTAACAAAAGTCTCCTACAGAGTCCTCTAAAACCTTGAGGTAAATTTTGAGTCTTTGTCAGATATAATGGACATGGAAACACCATGTAACTAGATAATTTTTAATACATATGGTTTTGTCAACTGATGTATAAGGAGATATATCCAGATTGCTAAAAAATGTGCAGACTTCATGAACCAATCCACGATCACCTACATGGTGTCGTTCTTCCCCCTGGTTCTAGGCAACCCAATCACAAAATCCATGGATACGTGCTCCCACTTTCACACTAGAATGTCCAAAAGTTGTAAGATTCCTCTAGGCTTCTGCTCTACCTTAATCAACTAACAAGTCATACACTTTGCCATATGGCCAGCAATATTCCTCTTTATCCGAGGCCACCAGAAATTCCTTTTAAGAAGCTAGCAAATAAGTCATACACTGTTAGCCCTCTTTTCAGCAATATCTCTGGATAAAATTCAATAAACTAGATAATAAAGATGGCAAATAAATTTACGGGTGTTACAAAGATATTTTTGGTCTATCAAACCATAAAACCTCAACCTCGAACTCGCACATGACTCTCTAGAAGTATCAACTGTCCCTGATCTGTTAATACAATTTACGATCCTTTTGGTTCCTTGAAAACTACGTAAAAACCACATAAACCTCATCCTTAGTAACTTACTCTCGACCATCTAGGGGTATCAATGATCCCTAATCCGTTAGTCAGATGCTTTACCCCTGTTACAACCCCAGTTATGATAGTCCAAAATTCAAATACTCCTACAGCTATTAATAACTAAATAACTAAAAAAAATGCAAGGAAATTAATGAAATAATTAACTACAATTAACCGCTAATCTTACTTAGAACCTGTGGTCTGTGGTTACGAGACTCCTGCTATATGCACTAGACTTGAAAACTACTCTAATATCTGCACTTGCAAGAAAATCACTAAAAATACACGTAAATGACATCTAATAGTCACTTAACACATGTCTATCATCTACTAAAAACCTTAAACTGGAACTGAAGCTACTAAGACTGGGATTCTAAGTCAACACAGCCACCCCTCGTAGCAGCACCAAGCCCAAAACTTGTAAAGCTACAACTACCTGTAATATCCTATTACAGACAAGTATAAAATTCTTTAAATATTCTTTCCAAAAACCTTTTTTACTCTTTTCCAAAATCAAAACCATGTGCATTTTGAAATATCTTTACACACACTTGATATATTACTCTTTGTCAATTAAGTCCAAAATTAACATTGTAACACTCCAGATCTGTATCATAAACCAGGTAACCAAGGTAAGTTACCTAAACCATAGTATCATAAGCAAAATTACACTAATTACAGTAAAATTAAATAACTGTAACCAAGGCTTACTTCCGGGAAATGATGTGAGTCTAGAAGCTTCGACTCCAGCACCGAGACTCGACTGCACACGACCTGTACTTGAAAATCAAGCAAAGTACGCGTGAGTGACATCTAAGTCACCCAGTACGCGTCTCAATCACACAAACAACAAAATCTAGCAACATTACTAAAAACAAAGCTTTTAATTTATAAAACTTGAATTTCTTTTGAAAATCCATTTTTAAAATATCATTTCTTTCTTTCTCTTTTTTTTTTTTTTTTTTTCTTTGAAATCACTTGGGAATCTACTTCCAAGACCATACTCTTTTCAAAACTCAAATTTCCTTTTTCTTTTAAAATATTTGGAAATTATTTCCAAAACTATATTCTTTCTCAAAACTCTTCTTTCTTTTTATTGCTTGGGATTTCTTCCCAAGATCAAAATCACTTTCAAAATTCATATCTTGAGAAACCGCATTTCCAACCAGATCTAGTCTAAAACACGTCTCTCGGGCTCAAAACCAAAAAAATAAATACTGACTGGTAACTGGTTAAAACACAATCATTATTTTATTCTGGGATTTTAGGACCATTTATAAGTCCAATCCTAGCCAAACCACATTTCTTTTCATTTCTCGAAATCATATTCTTTTCTTATTCATTTCCATTTTTTCTTTATTTATGTTACCTTGATCAGGGGTAACCAAGCACACAAGCAGTAGACGAGGACATCATTTCCCCTACCCTTCTGCGCTGTCGTTGTGAAATTCCCCGTGCGGAATGCCACCGTCCCAGCCAATCTGCCTCAATTTCTTTCATATATGCATAGGGATACGTCTTCATCTGATGTCTTATCAGTGACCCGAACAATTAGGTTTAATGACCCAGGCTCAACTTACACCGTCAGTGACCCAGACACCTAGGTTCAATAATCCTGGCCCAGCCTACACCTTCATACGCTCGGTGACCCGAACAACTAGGTTCAATGACCTAGGCTCAACCTACACCGTTTCAAGCTCGACAATCACAGTCGTATCTGATAATTGATTTCATTGGAGCCTCATACTCCTATCACATTGTCGACACAACTCCCGTGGTTCCTCAACACATTATTAGTGTTTTATTTTCAAAATTCTTTAAGTTTTCCTTTCTCAAAAATCATTTTCATTTCATTCATTTGGTTGCAGGAATCTTTTCCCATGCAACACCTAACCCTCATTTGAGGTCCTAACTCAAAATCATGAAAAACCATGTTTTAAAATCATAAATTGGGTATCATGCTTATATTTACTTAAAAACCATAAATTGGGTCTCATCCTTCTTCCCCCAGATCCACCTCCTTTCTGTTTGCCCCAATTGCTCTTTATCTCCTCCTCCTCTACGCGGTGTTGGCCTCCCATCACGTTGGAGAGGATGGGAAGGCACGGGCCGCTGTCTCGTAGTGGCATGGTTGGGGAAGGGGAAGAAGAAGAAGGAGACGGGGATGGTGGCTCGTGAGGGAGAGAGAAAAAGAAGGAAAGAAAAAAAAGAAAAGACTGACATGACACGTAAATCGAGGCAACTATGCATTCTTAAATCGGATCCTACATTGGTCCCAAATCACAAATAGGTGCACAGGAAACCAATCAAACCCCTACAATCACAAGAAACAAAAGATTATCCATTAATAAACTATTTATACAATATTACAATAATTACATGGTTTACTATTAAAATTGGATAACCAGGCCCAGGTGTCACATCCTACCCCCTTAAAAGAATTTTGTCTTCGAAATTCAGCTCTAGTAAAACAAGTAGGGGTACTGTCTCTCGATGTCCACCTCGCGCTCCCAGATAGCCTCCTCTGTACCATGGTGTTGTCACTGAATTAATACTAATGGAATTACTTTATTGAGGACTTACTTTTTTCTGTTCAGTATCTGAACTGCATTCTCAATCATAGACAGGTCCTCCCGCAGCTCCTCTGACTGCACTATTATCACCTGGGACGCATCGGCCAAACACTTCCTCAACATCGACACATGAAAGGTGTTGTGTACACCAGCTAATTCTAGAGGCAGATCTAATCTATATGTCACATCACCAACCCTCTTGGTAATCTAGTACGGTCTGATGTATCTTGGACTCAACTTACCTCTCTTACCAAATCGTATTACACCTTTGATTGGTGACACCTTCTGGAAAACGAAGTCTGCTACCTCGAATTTCGGAGGTCTCCACCTCATATCGGCATAGCTCTTCTGCCGACTCTGTACAGACAACAACATTTTCCTGATTAGATCTACCTTACCCTCGTACTGCTGTATGATCTCGGACCCAACTAACCGTCTCTTACCCACCTTGCTCAAGCAAGTGGGTGTCCTGCAGGGTCTGTCATATAATGTCTCATATGGAGTCATGCCAATACTAACGTGGTAACTGTTATATGCAAACTCGATTAGAGGTAAGTGATCCTCCCAGTTACCATCAAAGTTCAAGACGCAGGCCCTCAACATGTCCTCTAGTGTCTGCATGGTCCTCTTTGTCTGGCCATCCGTCTGAGGGTGAAAAATAGTGTTAAAATTCAACACCGTACCAAAAGTCTCCTGCAGAGCTCTCTAGAAACTCGATGTAAACCTCGTGTCTCTGTCAGATACAATAGACACTAGGACACCATGTAATCTCACAATCTTTGCCAAATACAACTTTGTCAGCTTCGCCAAAGGAAAATTTACTCTCATTGGCAAGAAATGTGTTGATTTTGTAAGACGATCCACTATCACCCAAATTGTATCATTCTTCCTTTGGGTTCGTGGCAAACTCGTTACAAAGTCTATCGACACATTTTTCCATTTCCATATCAGAACGTCCAGAGGCTGCAAGGTTCCTCCGGACTTCTGGTACTCTATTGTCACCATTTAATAGGTTGCATACTTCGTCACATACTCAGCAATCTCTCTCTTCATCCTATACCACTAGAAATTCCTTTTCAGGTCTTTATACATATTGGTGCTTCCTGAATGGATAGTGTATTTGGAGCGGTGAGCTTCATCCAATAGATTGTTCTTGATTTTCTCTATTTGAGGCACATATAATTTCAAATCATACCTCACTCCACCGTCTACTCCAACTGAAAAGTGAGGGGCATTACCAGTCTCCAGTTTCCTCCAGATATCTGATACAAAAGAATTATATTGCTGAGCTATGACAATTACTTGAATCATCCTCGGGCGAACAAACAAATTGGCCAACATCACTCTGACGGTTCCCTAAGACTGTCTCCGAGGCTTGCACTCCACTAGTCCTAACAATTTCCATTCATGGATCATCCGACTAGCCATGACATGAGTGCGCCTGCTCAGAGCATCTGCAACCACATTTGCTTTCCTTGGGTGGTATTACAAACTAAAATCATAATCCTTAATGTACTCCACCCAGCGCCTCTGTCTCAGGTTCATTTCTTCTTGAGTAAAATGTACTTCAGACTCTTGTAATCTGTGTACACTTCAAACTGCTCGCTATACAAATAATGCTTCCAAATCTTCAAGGTGAACACAACAGCTGTGCCACCATCCTAAGATGCTGCATCAACATGCACCCTAAGCCAGTTCCACAGGCATCACTATAGAATGTGAAACCGCCATTCCTAGAGGGCAAATTCAAGACTAGGGCTGATACCAGACGAGCTTTCAACTCATTGAAGCTCTCTTCGCACTGTTAATCCCAGGCAAAGTGTACTTCCTTTCTGGTCAGTCTGGTCAATGGTGCAGCAATCTTGGAGAAATCCTGGATGAATCTCCTATAATATCTTGCTCGGTCGAGAAAACTTCTAATCTCAGTTACTGTCTTCGGTCTCGCGTAACTGCTCACAGCCTCCACTTTGGCTGGATCTACTTTAATGCCTTCTCCTGAAATAATATGATCAAGAAAGGACACTTCTTCTAGCCAAAACTCACACTTGGAGAACTTGGTATAAAGCTGATGTTGCTTTAAAGTCTCCAATACGATCCTCAAATGCCTCCGATGAGTCTGAACAAAGGAAGAATACACCAGAATGTCATCCACAAAGATGACCACAAATTGATCCAAATAGGGCCTGAACACCCTCTTCATCAGGTCCATAAAAGCAGTCGGAGCATTGTCAACCCGAATGGCATAACTAAGAACTCAAAATGTCCATAACAGGTGCGAAAGGCTGTCTTCTGCACATCTGGCTTACTGATCCTCAACTGATGGTATATAGATCTCAAATCTATCTTGGAAAATACCGATGCTTCCTGCAGTTGGTCGAACAAATCATCGATCCTAGGCAGTAGATACTTGTTCTTTACAGTGATCTGGTTCAACTTCTGGTAGTCTTTACAGAGTCGAAGTGAACCATCCCTCTTCTTAACAAACAGAATCGGTGTTCCCCAAGGTGAAACACTGGGACAAATGAATCCCTTATCTATCAGTTTCTACAATTGATTCCGGAGCTCCCTTAACTCAGCAAGTGCCATCCTATATGAAGCCTTAGAAATAGGACCTGATCCCGTTACTAAATCAATCACAAACTCCACTTTCCTGTGCGGTGGCATTCCAGGCAATTCTTTTGGAAAAACATCAAGATATTCCCGTACCACCGGCAAGTCCTGAATCTAGACCACAGGCGAAGTAGAAATTGTCACACATGCCCAATAGCACACACTACCTCTTGTCAGATGATGATAGGTCTTGAGAGCAAAAATCACTTTTCTAGGTTCACCCAATCTAGTGTCTTGTACCACATACCAACCTTGGCCTAGACACTCTGCCAGAACTCTCTTCTTGACACAATCGATCACGGTTGAATGCTGTGTTAGCCAGTACATTCCTAAGATAACATCATAATCCTGTACGTCCATTAGGATCAAACTGGCTTGAAAATTTCTATCCCTCAGTTGAATATCAATCGGTCTCAAATACCTCTACGTTAAACTACGTTTTCCTAATGGAGTGACTACATTTAGGTGGAATGCCAATCTGACTGGCCTAGTCCCGATCTCAAAAGCAAATGACTTGGAGACAAAAGAAAATGAACTCCTAGAGTCAAACAAGACTCGGGCCATCCGATCAGCCACAAGAAAAGATCCTATTATCAACACACCATAACCATAATTATAATAAAAGATAGGGTTGATCACAGATAGGATCTATTATTACAGGATAGGACTTAACTCACACAACCGTGCTAGTTCTCACCTTCTACGACATCTTCAGATAGACCAGCATCTGGGGCAGCAATAGAGAATACTCTCCCCTTGGTAGGCTGACGAGGCGCATCTCCTGTTGGCTTCGGCTGACTGGGACAGTCCTTCTGGTAATGTCCGGACTTCCCACAGTTGTAGTATACTACACTGTCTAAGTTCCGCTGCCTATACCAACACTGTGCCGCTACATGCCCCTTCTTGCTATAGAGGTGACATGGTCCCACCTGTGAGCCGTTGTTGGACCCTGCATAGTTGAAACCTACACTCTCTTCTCTACCAGATGTAGGTTGCTGCTTCCGTTTCTTCCCAGAGTTGCTCCAACTCCCCAAACTTGGCGCTTCAGTCAGTAAAGGTCAAGAAATAGAGGGTCAAGAGACCGAAGGTCGAGAGACAGACTTTCTCCCATTTTCCTTCTTAGGATCCTCTTCTTAGAACAGCCTAGGATCATCCTCATAGCGGCTCGCAAGCTCAACAGCATCCGCTAAAGTCTGGCATCTGAAGCCAAAACTTTGGATCTCAGCACAGGATTCAGTCCTTCCACAAACTTCTTGGCTCTGTTCTTCTCTGAAACTACATCACAGGATTCAGTCCTTCTCTGAAACTACTCCAGTTGAAGGAAGGATGACTCATATTCAGCCACGGTTCTTAAATTCTCGGTCCAACTTATCCCTCTCATGCTTAGGGAAAAATCTCTCATAGAATGTCTCTCAAAATTTCTCTTAAGAGATCATCAGCAGGTCTGTATTTGGAAATTTAGTGCGACACACTGTCCTCCACAATTGATCTACAGCACCTTTGAGCTGAAATACTGCGATCGGGACCCACTTCTCCACTGGACACTCGATCCCTTTTAGGATATTCTCCACCTCTAGGAATCAAGCCTCACGCTCTTCTAGTGTGTCACGTCCATCAAAAGTCGGTGCGTCCAGCTAGCGGAACTGCTTAATTCATGGGTCTCCCTTCGCCTCATTCCTGTTAGTGTTGCCGAAGGATTAGGTGAAACCCTACATCATCTCGTTAAACTCTCGTCTCATACCCTTCTATGTACTACCTTTTCCTGTTTCGGAGTTAAGTACAGAGGTCTTGCCACGGCTGCGGCCTCGGTGAGACATCTTCCTGCTAGCACAACAAAACACAACCCAAAATTCAGGTGCACGACTCTCTACTGTGCAGTCCTAGGGAGCCATTAGACCGGACATCACCAGGTCGGTGCATTAGGTGTAACTTTAGCTTTGATATTACTCTGTAACGCCCTGGATCCAGACACGTTACTTAAATCATAGTATCATAAGCAAAATTACACTAATTACAGTAAAATTAAATAACTGTAACCAAAGCTTACCTCCAGAAAACGATGAGCCGCTAGAAACTTCGACTCCAGCATTGGGACTCGACTACACACGACCTGCACCTGAAAACCAAGCAAAGCACGCATGAGTGACATCTATGTCACCCAGTACGCGCCTCAATCGTATAAACAACAAAATCCAGCAAAATTACTAAAAACACAGCTTTTAATTTATAAAACTTGATTTTCCTTTTGAGAATCTATTTTTAAAACATCATTTCTTTGTTTCTCTTTTTCTTTTTTTTCTTTGAAATCACTTGGGAATCTGCTCCCAAGTCCATACTTTTTTCAAAACTCACATTTCATTTTTCTTTTAAAATATCTAGAAATCGTTTCCAAAACCATATTCTTTCTCAAAACTCTTTATTCTTTTTATTGCTTGGGATTTCTTCCTAAGATCAAAACCACTTTCAAAACTCATATCTTGAGAAATTTCATTTTCAACCAGATCCAGCCTAAAATATAATGTCTCTCGGGTTTAAAACCAAAATCATAAATACTGACTAGTAACTGGTTAAAACATAATCATTATTTTATTCTACGATTTTAGGATCATTCATAAGTCCAATTCTAGCTAAACTACATTTCTTTTCATTACTAGAAATCACATTTTTTTCTTATTCATTTCCACTTTTTTTTTATTGATGTTACCTTGATCAAGGGTAACCAGGCACACAAGCAGTAGGCGAGGGCATCATTTCCCTTACTCTCCTACACTGCTGCCGTGAAATTCCCCGTATGGGATGCCACCGCTCCGGCCAATCGACCTCAATCTCTTCATATATGCATGGAGATACGTCTTCATCTGACATCTTATCGATGACCTGAATAACTAGGTTTAATGACCCAGACTCAGCCTACACCGTCGGTGACCTGGACACCTAGGTTCAATAACCCAGGCCTAACCTGTACCGTCATGACCTCAATAACCCAAACAATTATGTTCAATGGCCTAGGCTCAGCCTACACCGTCTCAAGCTCGACAACCATAGTCGTATTTGATAATTAGTTTCATTGGAGTCTCGTACTCCTATCACCTTATCGATACCAACCCTCGTGGTTCCTCAACACATTATTAGTGTTTTATTTTCAAAATTCTTTAAGTTTTCCTTTTTCAAAATCATTTTTATTTCATTCACTTGATTGCAAGAATCTTTTCCCATGCAACACTTGACCCTCATCTGGGATCCCAACTTAAAATCATGGAAAGTCATACTTTAAAATCATAAATTGGGTCTCATACCTATATTTACTCAAAAACCATACATTCAATCACTTTTATTCATTATTAGGGCTTCAAACCCAAAATCATTCCCAAATACACTTATTTGGGTCCCACATTCCTCCATACCATTCACATGGGGAAAATACCACTAACATATACTCATTATTTATTTAAAATCTTTTTCTTTCATTTAATATTCATATATATATATATATATATATATATCAAGGCTAGAGCAAAATTGGCAGACCGAATCAGGTTCGGTATATCAAAAATCCCTGACTAAGTACACCGAATCTTTTCGCTATACCGAAAAACCCTGTTTCGATCAATCGGGTGATTTCGGTCTACCGAAATAAGGTATCTTGGCTTAATCTGACAGGGATTCGGTATATCGAACCCAATTCGGCACGCCGAATTGTCCAAAACCAAGGCACCTCTTTTGTTTCGACCGACGAAATCGTCGGAAGTGAGATTCTCCGTCAGACCCCTTAAACAAACACCACAAAATATCAATAAATCATGAGGTGTAGACCCTTGAGTCTACTTCAAAGTTCCTCAAACCATTCGTCAATCCATTCACTATACAATTCACACGAAAATCATAAAAGGATGAAGCTCAAAAACAGGTACTGTGACCTTCATCCAAAAATTTCGTATAACCTTACCACTTTCCATCTTGACCGCATGATATCTATATTTTCATGCTATTCAATTCATTCTCATCAATTGCTTTATTTTTCTATGATTTTACACCATTTTCATGCATTTAACATATTAAACTAAAACTGTATAACAGAAAAGGGAAGGAGAAGAAAGAGGCTGCGTACCTCCTCTGACGAGCCTCCCCAACTCCGACGAGCTCCTCTTACCCCGGCGAAGCCCCTTCATCGGCGAAACATGCGAACAACCACCTCCTCTCCCGCGTACGTTGTTCTTCCTCTCTTCCTTCTTCCCCCAGATCCGCCTCCCTTCCGCCAACCCCAGCTGCTCTTTATCTCCTCCTCCTCCACACGGTGTTGGCCTCCCATCACGTTGGAGAGGACGGGAAGGCATGAGCCGCTGTCTCGTGGTGGCACGGGTCGGGGAAGGGGAAGAAGAAGAAGGACACGGGGATGGTGGCTCGTGAGGGAGAGAGAAAAAAAGGGAAAGAAAAAGAAGAAAAGACAGATGCGTAAATCGAGGCAATTGTGCATCCTCAAATCAGACCCCACATTGGTCCCAAATCACAAATAGGTGCACAGGAAACCAATCAAACACTCACAATCACAAGAAACAAAATATTATCTTTATACAATATTACAATAATTACATAGTTTACTATTAAAAATGGATAACCAGGCCCAAGTGTTACAAATACAAATCTACATAAATCAAACTCACACATCTAATCCAAAAATCTATTGAGTTACTTAGGCCAAAGCAATTAAAACTAGTCACAAGAAACCCCTAAGGAGCACTACACTACTACGGATAAACCACCCTGTGTATGCTCTCTTATCTCAGGCTCATACTCTAATAACTCTTAACCTTTCCATACAATAACTATATGCACAGGTTCCACCCTCTCCTTGGCCACCTAAAGGACTTTTTTTATCTCTTGATCTTGCTAGTACAACTTTCTAAAATCTACTCTTCCAGCTTTCGACCCTCTAGAAGTATCACTCATCTCTGTTCATCGGTTATTTAGTCTCTTGGTCTTTGACTACATCTTTGGTCTCTTGGTTCACAAACCCTCACCCAAGGTCTTTTAGTCCTCTAAAACCATAGAACCTCAACATCAGATTCGTATCTAATCCTCTAGAGGTATCAACCATCCTTTGTCTATCAATACTATCCTACGACTTTCTTGGTTCCTTGAAGACTATAGGAAAACCACATAGACCTCGTCATTGGCAACTAGTGCTCAATCATCCAAGGATATCAATTATCTCTGGTCAACTAGCTAGAGAAAACACTTCACCTCTATCACGATCCCAATCACGATAACCCAAAATCCAAACTCCTAGAGTTATTAATAAATAAATAATTCAAAAACAAATTCAAGGAAATTACGTAAATAATTAACTGCAATTAACCACCAACTCTATCCTAAACCTGTGATGTCTGGTTATATGACTTTTGTTATATGTACTAGACTTGACTGGTACTTCAATATGTACATTTGCAAGAAAATCATTAAAAATACAAGTGAGTGACATCTAATAGTCACCTAGCACGTGCTTACCATCTACCAAAAACCTCAAATTAAAACTGGTGCTACTAAGACTTGACACTCAAGTCAACATGACTCCCAAGTCAATACGACTGCCCCTCGTGGCAACACCATTTCCAGAATCTGCAAAGCTACAACCACTTACAATATCTTATTATAAATAAGCATAAAATCCTTTAAATATGTTTTTCAAAAAGCCATTTTCCTTTTTTCCATAACCCAAAATAACATGCATTTTGAAATATCTTTATGTACACTTGATATGACAACTCTCTTTTAAGCAAGTCTAAAACAAACACAAATTCATACAAATTATACTCACATATCCACTCACACACTCAGTACAAATACTATTCAGGGGTATCAATCATTCCTGGTCCACCGACCATATGTTTCAGCCTCTCGATCCCTCCAAATCATAGAAAATCTTTTCCAAAGCCTTTCCACATGTCATGCATTTCTTCCCACATCCTTTTTGAAAAATTATTTGAAAATCATTTCAAAAGTCATTCTCAAAAACACTACCAAAAACACCATCAGCAACCAACTGACCAGGATCGTACAACTAACCTATGCTTGGAACTTGCACCAAGGACCCATGCCCTTGGTGCAGCAATGGTGCTTGACAAAAAAAATCAAGGCATCCCTCACCTTAGGCTAGAAACCCAAAATCTTATAAATTCTCATACGAAACAAGAAGAAGCCAGAAATCAATGGAAATCGAAATTAACATATGGAAACACAATTATATTTAAGCATCCAAACTTAATCAACACAATCCACAAAGTTAGGTTCTTGCAATCCAATAGGTAGTTCTCCCAACTACGGAAAAAGGATTCCTCACATGGAATCCCCAACTCACAACCACATCATCAAGCAATAACAATTAAAAGGATTCTAGGCAGAGTGTGTACCTTTTACCAGTGCTCTGTTCTTACCCCGCAAAATGACTATAGCACGTGTCTACAGCGACTGCCCTTGACGGCAATAGTATGCAGCATAGCAATTGGAGTGGCAGCAACACCCATGATGGGCAACAACCCAACAGCAATAGTGACCCCTTCCTCGGTGACATAACGGTGGCAACAACAAGTGGTGGTAGCAATGGTGAGTAGTAGCAACCACGACAAGCAACAAGTGGCAGCAACAACCCACATCGAATGCCTCCCTCTCTCTCTCATCACTCTCTTTCCCACTCTTTCTCTGAGGCTCTGGATCCTCCCTTCTCCTTCTCTCTTGATTGTGATGTCCCTTAAAAGCCTCCTCTCATGTCCTTTTTAAAGTTAAATGAATTTGACACTGTTCATGAACATTGCCGTCACAAGGTAGCTTTCCTAATGCTATGTTGTCACGAGCTGGTATTGTGACATGACTGTATTTGTCCACGTCGTGCTCCACACACTCACAAGGCACAACATGCCAAACCGAAAATGCAACGTAGAGCACCAAAGAGGAATCAGGATACAATATGTCAAAGGAAATTCACGAAGCACAATACATCGAATAGGGAATCTAAGGGGCAAAATATCTACAAAATTTATTTTGATTATCCCAGAAGAATATTACATTTAAAGATAATCAAACACCAATCTACTTAATAAGGATCACTACTCGATCACCCAAAAATATAATTGAATGGAAACCAAATTCCGAAATAATTACTTACAAGGTTTTAGACTACTAAAACACATCCAGAATCCCCACTGACAAACCACGTGGACAATCCATGCCTGGTACCTACACTGCCTCCACAAAGACCTTAAGTGTTACATACATGGTTTCCCAATGGCTTATAAAATATGAATATATATTAAGTTTCTCAACTTTCACTCCTAAAGATACAATAATAGGGATCAAACGCCAATCTACCCAATAGGGATCACTATTCAATCACCCAAAAATACTACTGAATGAGAACCAAATCCCAAAATAATAACTTACCACTTACAAGGTTTTAGGCTACTAAAATACATCCAGAATCCCCACTGACAAACCACACGGACAATCCATGCTAGGTACCTACACTACCTCCACAAAAAACCTTAAATGTTACATGCTTTGTTTCCTAATGGCTTATAAAATATGAATATATATTAAGTTTCTCAACTTTCACTCCTAAAAATCTAGTATCAGTCACCACTATTTTGAAGTAGACTGCTTTGAGCTATACTCAAATTAGACTTCTCGTCAAAATATAATGTCCATGTAATCAATCGGACCAAAAAACAAAATTGCAACCACATATGCAGAAAGTAGATGACCTCGGATAGTAGATATTTAGGAAAAAAGAAAGTTATTAGTAATTATTGATGAAATAGCACAAAACAAGAACTTGATAAATAAGCATTTTAATTGATTAAATGTTTATCAGAAATCATGTAGAGTATTATTTCTATTTGATGGTTCAAATTGATGCAAAATGTTTTGAAGGTGGGATTTGATTTGACGCTTGTCCTTGAAAAAAACATTCTGTTATGGGAGAAAATTTCTTCCCACATTGGTGGCAGTTGATGGTTCTTATACTGATTGTCTGATCACTTTTGGTGACATGGAATGTCTGATCAATGAAGTGTCACCACAATGTTTGGATGGATTGACATTTCTTTCCTTTATGTTGTTACCCATGATTCTTTGTAATATATGTTGATAGCAAAGTTACTGAAACCTTGTCGTAGAAATAAATACAGCATACCCATCTGATGCAATTTGACCAATGATGTAGTGCTTTCCACACACAAAAAATGCAACAGTGCAAAAATGTACAATCAGATTTTGAATGGCAAAAAATTAACTGAACAAACATGCAATGAGATGCTTGCTGCTTTTCACGTTTCCAACTCATTCTGTTGCCTGAAAAATTTGTAACTCATGTCTTTCTACTATTGCACAGGGAAAAGTCTCACTTGTATCTACAAATGGACTGCACCAGTTGCACATCTTCATATTTTTTCTTGCAGCATTTCATGTGATATACAGTGTTGTAACCATGGTTCTTGGAAGAGCAAAGGTGAGTACAAATTTTATACAGCCTCGAAATCGACAAAAAAAGAGATATGGGTGTATTGGGTTTGCATGCAAAAGTTTTATTTTATATTATTCTAGAAAAAAAATGTTTTGTTTTCTGATCTCGTCCTTGTGTTGCAGATTCGTGGATGGAAGGAGTGGGAAGGGGAGACGCAGTCTCTGGATTACGAGTTCTCTAGTGGTATCATTCTGTACAATTTGTGCATTCCTTGTACTCATTCTTTATTCTGAACTAAATGTAACAATTATACAGATCCTTCAAGATTTAGGTTTACTCATGAGACATCTTTTGTGAGACAGCACACAAGTTCCTGGAATAGGAGTCCAATTTTGTTTTATATGGTAAGAGTACCTCAATTTCTTGATGCTAGCAAGTAATTATTTAGTAAGAAAAATTCATAGTAGAATATATTTTTGTCTCTGTTTTCAAGATATTAATTGATATTTGGAAACATGATATACCACTAAATGTTCCCATCTTGGAAGTAATGCCGTTTCCATAATCCTTCATTTTTGCTTGTAAACAGGGGTATTTCCTTGTTCAGATGTTTTACTTGTTTGTTAGACAATTTCTACAGCTCTGCATTTGAAACTATCATGGATTATTTTATCTAAATTAATACATCAAACATCAACTTTCTGTTCTAAATTAATACATCAAACATCAACTTTCTGTTTTCCCTCAAAAATATCATTTACTTGTTTGAGATGCTTGCCTTTGTACGTGAAAATTTCATGCTAGTTTAATGACTCTTGTGGTATCAATTGTTCACAGGTCAGCTTCTTCCGCCAATTTTTCAGATCTGTTCGCAAGGCTGACTACCTAGCTATGCGACATGGTTTCATCAGTGTGAGTTTCTCTGGTTCAACCTTACCAAAATCTTAGACAATTTTCTGATTAGTGTATTGACATTTTTGTTTCTAGGTTCACTTAGCTCCTGGAAGTAAATTTGACTTTCGGAAATACATAAAAAGGTCACTTGAGGATGATTTCAAGATTATTGTTGGGATTAGGTAAAATACAAACCCTCTAGCTTCTAACATATTATCTACTTGTCAAGGGTATGGTCCACACTACATTTCTTCAATAAAAAAAATAGAAATGGTTTTTCACTGCTACTCTCTCCCTCAGTCTCCCTCTCTTTGAGCCCATCAACTATATCTAGTGTTTCTCAATACTGCATGTATAATAGTGTTGTGGAAAATCAAGACAAACACAAATCAAAAGAAGAAGGAGAAACAAACAATCACACACATAAAGAAAAGAAAAAAAACGATTTATGTGGTTCACTACAAAAAACTACATCTATGGGCGATGGCAAGGAGAAAGCTCTAATATTCTTCAAGATGTTACAAGGGAGAGGGGAGAGAGACCACAGGAACAACCGTTATGTCTCCCACAAAGTTTATAATGGAATGAACTTTCTCAAAAATCCTAAAATAGGTTAAAATATATAAACAAATTGTCGTAGTAGACGTCCGCAACGGACGTCCGTTAAATCACTGCTTCTTTCAATGGCACGAGCAAACGTCTAGAATGGATGTTCGCAAAAGTTCTGTTGCACCCAGAGAATTGGTGAAAGTTCGGAACGGACTGCTCAAACGTTGTTCAATCCAAAGGCTTAGTGGATGTCCGTTCGAGTATTGATGTTAAGTTCTCTCCCTTTGACAAAGTAGCAAATGTTAGCTGCAGATGTCCGTTCGAGATTCTGAGGCTTAAATAAACTTTAAATTCATGGCATATTTAATAATTCTTCACTTTGACTTGAATCCTCTTACCACCGCCAGTCCTACCTTGGGACTACTGTCAACTATCAACATTGAGCAAGTTCAAACAATGTTGAAACTTGCTCTTAGGAACTGATTTAGTGAACATATCTGTTGGATTGTCTTTTGTGTCAATCTTCCTTACCTTGATTCTCTTCTCTATATGAATGAAGTGATATCTCACATTAATGTGCTTGGTCCTGTCATGATGCACTTGATCCTTGATTAAGCATATTACATTCAAACTGTCACAAAACACTATAGCCTAATCTTTTTGTAGTCTAAGATCTTTAACTAGTCTTTTAAATCAGATGCCTTCTTTAACAACTTCTGTCAATGTCATATACTCTACCTCTATTGTAGATAAAGTAACCAATGATTGTAGAGTTGCTTTCCAACTCACTACAAAACTACCCACTGTGAAGACGTAACCAGTCATTGATCTTCTACCATCTATATCTGCAGTATAATTAGAATCAGAATAACTTACAATCAAGCAATCTGCATCACCTCCATAGATGAAACCTATATCAAATGTTTCTTTCAGATACCGACACATGCACTTTACAACTTGCCAATGTTCTTTTCTAGGTTTACTTATAAACCTACTGACAACACTAACAACATGTGTAATATCAGGCATAGTGCATACCATTGCACACATCAGATTCCCAACTACGTTAGCATAGGAAACACGAGACATCTACTCCTCTTTAGTTTCTGACTGAGGTGCAAGTGCTATAGAAAGACATAAATTTACAGTAAGAGTATTCAAAGGTTTTGTAGTAGTCATAGAAAACTTGGATAAGACCTTCTGAATGCAGCTCCTCTGTGATAAGAATAGCTTCCCCTGATTTCTGTCTCTATAGATCTTCATTCTTAGAATGTTTTTTGCTGCATCGAGGCTTTTCATATCAAATTCTGAGCTGAGGAGTTTCTTCAACTCTTGAATCTTTGTTTTATCTCATGCAGCAATGAGCATATCATTTACATAAAGAAGTAAATAGATATATGAACTATCATTCAGCTTGTTGTAATACACACAACAATCATACGGACTTCTACTGTAGTTATTCTCAATCATGAAACTATCAAATCTCTTATGTAAGGATCTTTAGGCTTCACTAGAGGGGGGTGAATAGTAATTTAGTGAATAAATAGCTAATTTTAGAGTTTGTTTATCAATTTACAATATTTCAAGTTGTTGAAAGTAAAAGAAGAAAAGTAAGTCTGTTTATTAACCCTAAACAGAGTATTTATACAAGACCTGGACATAGGCTAAGATAAATGGATCCTTAAATGGATCCTACAATATGCAACCCAACTAACACTCCCCCTCAAGCTGGGATGTATATATTTTTCATTCCAAGCTTGTTACACATATTCCAGAAAAGCTGATGTAGATAGGCCCTTGGTGAGAATATCAGCAAGCTCTTTAGAAGGAGGAGTAAAAGGAGTAGAAACAATCCCCTTGAGAATTAAGTCACGAATATAGTGACAATCAATTTCAATATGTTTGGTCCTTTCATGATATGTCTCATTCTTAGCAATATGGATGGTCGCCTGATTATCACAAT
>JAMKQA010247784.1:0-48888 GCA_024699735.1 Posidonia australis
CAGGTTTTATCGTCAATTCTTACTTAGAGCTCCAACCTTACGGGTTCAAGGCGTTAGAAGAGGGTGATTACCTCCCAGACTACCCAACACCACCAGTGTATTCAGCTGGTCCCTTGCTCTCGCTTAAGTTGGATACTTCAGCAGAAGATGGGGAGCAACATGAATGCATCAAATGGCTAGATGGGCAACCACCAGAGTCGGTTGTGTTCTTGTGTTTTGGGAGCATGGGTAGTTTCTCGACTAATCAAGCAAGAGAGATTGCAATTGGGTTGGAGAGAAGCGGACACCGATTCCTTTGGGTTTTGCGTAGCCCTCCACCAGAGCATCTCAAGGGATCATCAAGACAACCAACAGATGCGGTTCTAGTTGAAGTCCTTCCGGAAGGGTAATGGTTTGTTAATTTTGCTACGTTAAATTTAATTGAGTATATGAAAGGTTGAAAGGAATACTATACTCATTGTATTCAACATCTTTGATTCCTCAGGTTCCTAGAGAGGACCAAGGATAGAGGAATGGTGTGGCCTAAATTCGCACCACAAATGACAATACTTAGTCACAAGGCGTTGGGTGGATTTGTGACGCATTGTGGGTGGAATTCGGCCATGGAGAGTCTACGGTTTGGAGTACCGATGCTTTCTTGGCCATTGTATGCCGAACAATACTTCACTGCCTATGAGATGGTCAACCAGATGGGTGTAGCGATAGAGCTGAAGATCGACAGGAAGGCAGAGAATTGGGTAGAAGCAGAGGAGTTAGAGAGAGGAGTGAGGTGCTTGATGGACGACAATTCATTTGAACAAGGTAGGAAGATAAGGTCTAAGGTGATGGAGATAAGCGAGAAGGGGAAAGGAGCAGAGACAAAGGACGGGAGGAGGAGACCAGAGGAGGCAGCATCGCAGTGAAGGAGGCTAGAGGGAGAGGAGGCTAAAGGCAGTGTCGTAGTGAAGGAGGCTCGTTTTGTGCAATAGGGTTTCCCAACACAGGAATGTAGGCAACTTTTAAATTTAATCTTATCCGTTGAAATAAACCAACGGTTGGGATTTAAAGTGACTACATGAAAAATTCCTATTGGCACCCACATATGCACTTTCCCGTTCTTATTTCTCATCCCACTCGTCATTCTCTCTTCTTCTTCCTTATTTCCTCCATTTTCCATTTTCCCCACACAAGAGACGAACCCATCTTCTTCCTCCCCTCTCATCTTCTCTCTTCTCCCTCTCCCTCAAGGCGGTGGTGGTCTCGGTGGTGCATCGGCTAGGTGCTCAAATCCGATGCGGCGGCTTGGCACGGAGGTGAGGTGTGGCGACAATGGCTTGGTATCGGCGGTGGCGGTGATGGATCGGACTCTCTGGGATTGGCTGGAGAGAGGCTCGCCGGTGGAGGTGCTCTCTTCCTCCTTGATCTCCCATTTCGTGTGTTTTCCATTTTGTTTGGTGTTTGCCCCATTTTTCCTTTGATGGCCGGTGGCCGGTGGAGTTCCGACGGGGTGGTGGTTATGCAGGTGGTTGGCCAGCGGTGAGGGTGTTGTATGAGTGGTGGAAGGTGGTCCAGGGGGTGGATGGCTGCGAGGTGGTGGAGGGTGGCAGTGACAGGTTCAGGCCGCTGGTAGAGGTGGGTCGGATGTGGGTGGTGTGCGTGTGGTGGACTCTGGTGGGCTGCGGGTTGTGGCCAGGCGGCGGTGAACTCTGGCGGGCTGCTAGGCTGGTCCGGTTGGCAGTGATGTGGTTTGGTTATTGGACTGCGAGGTGGCGGTTTGAGCATTCCGGCAGGCTGCTGGGATGGCCAGCGGTGAGGTGGAGTGGTCGGCGGTTGGGTGGTGTGCGCGGGTTGTTGGGATGGCGATGGTCGGAGGTGGAGTGGGCTGTGGGTCGGCGGTGGTCGGGTTTGGATATTCTAGTGGGCTGACCGACGGTATAGGTGGAGTGGAGGCTTGGACGTTGGGTGGTTTTGTTATGCAAAATAAATTTTATTTCATAGATCCATGAATTAATCTTGAGTTACATGCCATTTGTGCCATAGAACATAGCTTGAAAGTATGATTTCTCCCCAATATGATTGAACATATATGCCATTTTGTCATTCTGAGTCACTTGAAATATGTTTCTGTCCATGAACTAAATCATGAGCTGCCAGTTTTTCAAAGTTTGAGTCAACTTTTGTCAATTTAAGTCAACTTCTCATTTATCGACCCATGTTTAAGCAAAATAATTGTAGGGCAACAATAATGTCAACAGCAAAACACTAGCAAACAAAATTGCAGAGTAGTAAATGTCCATGTTTTCATAGCAATAGTGATGAGCCCCACCTTGTAAACTCTAATAGCAATAATAACAGCAATGCATAATAACAATAAAGGTCATAACTCTCATATTTTCACATAACTGCCTACTTTTCTTTTAATAATGGACTCTATTTTGCAATATTGGGTTATACTTGCATCTCGTTTAATTTGCACTTTTGTAAAAAAACTGTTGCTGTCAAAATGCTTAAATGCATGCTATTGTGCTTTATTTGTGCATACCATGCTCTTTTATTTTGCCATTGATTGTACATTTTATGAATATATCTGATAGACAATACTTGTAATACCACATATTATCTTGACACTCGTGCTTTGCTATGCTTGAAGATACTGCACTTCCTTTGTTTTACTCTGCTATTCAAAACCAGGCTTGTGACCTTTGTCTACTTGTAGGATGACCCGATCCCTGAGGGGGAGAGTTCACAACTTCCCCGAGGTAGACCTTCTAGTTCTCGCCCTCGGGCTTCTAGTAGCTCGGTACCTGCTATCCTCGTCGAGGTAAGTCCCTCCGGAACAACTTGTGCTTGTGATATAAATTTGACATTTCAATTAACAACTGTACTTTCAGGAATCTGGCAACTTCACAGGGCGACTACTCAGCGATGATCACATCTGTGAGAGCCTAGATTTTGAGGTAACTATCTTCGTTCTTCCTTTAGCATGTCTTGGCTTTGGCATTGCTGCTTCTATAATCCTGTATCTGTTTTGTCATTGTTGTTTCAGGTTGGGGACGCAAATTGGGTAATGCGGTGTCATTAAGCTCCTATACTTGACCATTTCTGCCGCCTGTCCGAGTTTTTGCATGATTTTTTGCTCCACTGGTCTCCATTTAGTGGTTTGCTTGGCATTCCATCCATCCACGGGCATTATAACTTTTTCCGAGCCTTAGCGGAAAGATGGAGGTTCGAGACACACACATTCCATTTTCCATTCGGAGAGCTGACAGTGTTGCCCGACCAGTGGGCCTTGCTGATGGACCTTCCATATTGGGGAGACTGCTCACGGAATGCATTTGGCTCTTGCGCACCTGGGTCGTGTTCCTCCAAAGCCACCTCGGGCGAAGCATATGATTACTGTCGGTTGGCTTCAGGAGTGGGACCAGTTCTAGCCTGACCCGGAGCCAGGTAGTGATGAGGCTGATTACATACTCCGACACTTCCTACTGGATCTGCTTGCCATGATCTTCTGTGATTCTTCTGCCTATTGCATCCATGCTGATTGGCTGGCGTATCTGACCAACCTGGAGTACTTGGACCACTATGACTGGAATAGAGCTAGCTACACCTGACTGATCTATAGGTTGGACAATGTAGCTAGGCTGGGTCGTTGTCTCATGTGGGGCTGTACCCCCTGCTTACTATAAGTACTAGTGAAAATTTATTTCCTTTTTGATAACTAACTTTCCTTCTGTTTGCTCTTGCTAGTATTGTACTATGGAGTATATCACGCGGGGGCACTGCTTTGGTTGCCTCCGGGATGAGCTTCTTCCCTTGCGTCGTAAGTGGGTCGAGTCCGACCACTGGGCTGCGACAGGGGTCTATAGTTACTAGTCCTACCGATATCTTCTGGATTTGGTAGAACTCGAAGATGTAAGTTTTATCACATGAATTTTATTTCTGCATATCAGTATCTGTCTGCATTGCTTATGATTGTCCTTTTTGCAAATAGGTACACCTACACCCATTATTGAGATATGACGGGTTTAACTGGGCACCTCTGAACTCTTGCCGCGTTCTGAGAGACAAGCAAGTGAAATTTTATTGTATGAAGAAGTCGGCCTACTTCCTCTCGGGGCAAGTGAGGCATCAATTCCTTAATGAATTTTGCATCCCCGTTCTTCCTTCTACAGACATGGATCTGCCGGTCCCGTCTCGTGCCACTGCTAGGAGTCGACACGTTGCAGCTATGGCTTCTCAAGATAGGCATATTCTTCGAGAAGCCAACTACACCAACTATTTAGCATGGTATAGGTGGGTTGGGAAGCCCTATCGTTTTGAGGAGGCCATGCACGATAGTCAGCGTGGGATGTGGTATGCCTCCAATTGGGCTAAAGTAAAATCTAATACCTTCTGCTTAAATAAATTTGTTGCATATAAAAGGTCTAAGCTAACCTATGTTGTGTTTTACTTCCACAGGACTTTGAGGAGCAATTTGCTTCCTTTTACGAGGACATCAGGCGAAAATGGTATGGGGGCCTTTATTTTTACTTATAAATTTCATTTATGCCATGAGTTTGCTTGACAAATTTGCAAATTCGTGCAAGAACTGCGGTGGCAAAACATTATATGGGTATTTCTTTCTGATTTTCCTTTAACAGCATACTTTGGCATTGTTGCAAATCTGACATGCTTTTGGTAATTTTGCAGCAAGACTTCCCAACCAACGAGGTGAATACAACCACTAGTGGGGAATTCACCTTGGAAGTGTTTGAGGAGGACCTTTCTGACACTGAGGTTTCACAGAGGGTCTTAAGCTCTTCTGCCTGCTCTCAGTTTGTTGCTGCTGCTCAGTATTCGCGTTGGATAACTCGACGAGGGGCTCGACTCTTGGCTAAGAGTGCCTAGGAGAGATCTTCCGACGAAGAGGAGTCCGACGAGGAGTAGTAGATTCCTTTGTTTCAGTTCAATCTTCTTTTGTCACTCTTTGTGTATGAATGCTGTGACTTGTACTTTGTGAACAATGTAATTTGTATTTTAGTTGTGCATGAATGCAAATCTGTTTTGAAATGCAACCCTTCTCTTGGGTATTTATCTGTGTGTGTAGAATGTATGCTTCCTTGCAGGTCTTGAGAAATGGCGTCGGTTTGGGCGAATTTGATATTTTAGGGGAGGTTCTGTTTGCTGTCTGCATGGTTGTGCGTCAGTTTTGTGCGTCTACTTTGTGCACCAGCTTTGTGTGTCTAGTTGGTGCGCTACCTTGGTGCACTTTGTGTAGAATTCCAGTCTGCTTTCGTTTTCTACTGCAACTCTTTCTTTTCTATATTATTTCGTATTTTCCAATGAAATCCGCCGCCTCTCCTACTGCAAACACCATTCTCAAGCTCTCAAACATCCTTCAAGCTTCATTTTTTACTCTCTCAGTGTCGGTTACGCTCTTTCTCGGCTTGCAATGGTATGTGATCTTGCCCGTTTTCTCTAATGTGACAATGGAAAAATGATCCTCCATTAGAGGGTTCTTTTTATTTACATAGATTCACATAAGCCATTTGATCTTCGGGCCGCATCTTTGTTGCTCGTATTCTTTCATATCTTGCAAAGGGAAAAAAGACTACATACACTGATTTTTCATCATGCTTCAGTTTCTTGCAATGGGAAGAAGCTACATGCTTTGATTTCTATCATTTTCAGATTTGCTACATATTTTCTCATATTTCTATCATTCCTCAGATTTGTGAACTTGTTTGATCCTCTCCACCTTGAGAAATCATTTGGTTATATGACTTTCTGTTTTACCCAAACTTGGTTTTTACATTATTCCTGCTATGTTTTAATCCAACATCTATCTTGATAATTTCCATGTAGGGGTATCCGACCATGGTGACACCAAAACACTGCTTCGTTGTTCTGCAAACATGGATTGCCGCATTAACTGCTGAGGATCGTGAGTAACTGTGGGTTTGGGGCATATCCTCCTCGTTGTTGAATATTGCCAAGGTGGAGGTGAATTGGCACTTATTATGCGCTACGACTAGATTCTAGAAACCCGCTTTCCATGTATTCCGCTTTGGGCATACGGAACTTACTTTCACCTTGGAGGAAGTCCGACGGATCTGCGGCCTATCGTTGTACATGTCACCACCCATTTTCATGCGCCGTGACAGTTATTCTTTTGTTCTGAGCCAACTTACAAGCTTATCTCGAAGTGCTTGCGAGAAAAGCCTCATCTACAAGGATGGGTCGACTCCAATGTTGCACCTGGATTATTTTGACAAGATTGCCAATGACCGTGTGTCGTCAGGTAGCTTGTGGCTCCACGGCTTTATAGTACGCTTCCTTAGAGAGCTCATTTTCAGTCACGGCCAGATGACAGTTGCCATTGAGGTCGCAGAGGTAGCGCTGACCATGATCACCCACCAAATCGACCTTGCCCCCATTCTTCTAGCAAAGACCTACCTTGGCTTGGATCGGGCGTTGAAGCGTTCTCGGCATTTCTATGGTTGTGACGCCTTGGTGCAGGTAAGCCAACACTGTTATTTTATTGATTTACTGTGCTTATCTAACTATGCCATGCTTCTTTTCTGACAGATTTGGCTTGCTACCCACATGGGAGTGGAAGTCCTACGCCCCCAACACTCTGTCTTCAACTTCTATATTTGCACCAATCATTCATGCACCCTTCCTGGCATCCACGAGCTATGTGAAAGACTGTGGAATCTTACTGATGATACTGTAGTTTGGTGCATTCTGTTCACATCTGCGAAGCCCTTCACTGTTTTCTTTAACTACGATATACGATTGGTTATCCTTCCAGGGCTTATGGGGGTTGTGGAATACCATCCTATCCGTGTTCTGCGTCAATTTGGCCTTTACCAAGATTCAATTGAGCAAAGTCCAATGCCCAACAACTTCAAAGGATACGCTCTCGGTTCTAACACAACAACTTCCGAGTTGGCTCGCCTGATGCATGGTGGCATTCAATCTTTTGGTCTTGCCATTACTGAAGGTTTGGGTTGTACAACAGAATACGAGGCCGAAATTCAACAAACTTGGCCTTTCCTCCAGGTGGCACTCCATCTGCAGGCGCTGGCAGTTTAGAAAGAGCAAGAGTCAATTGATTGTAATTTGAAAGTCCACTGCTATCAATTGAGCAAATTTTGTACAACTGATGAGTTGTAATAAAGGGACAGTCTTGCTTTTACACTGTGTCACTCTTGAATCTGATTTGGTTTATGTTTGCCATGAATCTATGCTCTATGTAACAAATAGTTTGTGTTGGCTCACATGCTCCTGACAGTAGCATTGTCCCAATGATCTTTTTGACTTAGAAAGGCAGTTGGCATGTCCCTAGTCAAAGACCTATTTCCAACCAAAGAGCGATTAACATGCCCCTGGTTGAAGCTCCCCTTTTGCCAATATTCCAGCTCAAAAGGTAGCTTGCATGCCCCTAGTTGGAACAATGGCAAATGCTTTGCAAAGCGATGCAAAATGCAAAAGAGGCGTGATCGAAAATGCTGAATGCCAAATGATTTATGCAAAACTTATAAAATGGAAGCAAGATTTATGCATGGTTTATAGAAGATATTGGTGCCCTCAGCGCCAAGGAAGTCTTTATTGCCTGCTACAAGGAACTAGAATGTCCTCAACTCACTTGGCGCTAGCTGGATCCTTGGGCTTATGGTGGCTCTCACTCACTCAATGAATTGTTGAGATAAAATGGGCTCCATGCCAAACTCCTAGGGCCCTACACCTGCTTTTTCAATAATTCATTTTTCTCTTACTCCCTCAATGGCATGCTGACTTACACCATCCCTACTTGGTGGTAATAAACACCTAGGCTGAGGGGTAGCAACTCTTTTCAGTTTAACTTAAGGGGTGGCTAGTCCCTTTGAAAATATGGACTTGGTAGGTGTATGCTTCAACTCCTCCCCAAGTTATGTGATAGGGGCAGAGTTGTCTCGCATGCTTCTCTCATTGGAGCTGGCTTCTATCTTCATCTTTTAACTTCTCATTTCTTTTGTGCTCCAATATCTGTATTATTTTTTTCTTTGCTCACACTCACTCTCGTTCTAACATTTTATCTCCCTCTTGAAGTATAGGCCCCTTGGGAATTTGTACATTTCGTCCAATCTCCCATAAATATATGCTCCCTCACCTCCTAGGTCACACAGGTAGTAACACATGACGAGGTTGGCCTTCCGATTTTCCTCATTAGGCAATGATTATGCTGATGTTTCCTATTATGACTATAATGCAAAAGAAAGGAAAGTAAAATGCAAATGATACAGCATGCGTGATGTGTGGATGCGAGATATTAGTAAGAACATAGAGATGTATGGTTTGTAATGGTATACTTTGCAAGGCCTGGGAGTGGTTGAGGATCATTGGTAGTACTTTTTCAGGTAGGAAGCATTAACAGGCTCTGACTGCTCCCCACGATTCATATCCTCAAGAATGACTGTGCCTTCAGACATGGCTTCTTTCACAATGAATGGTCCACGCCAGTTGGGACTAAACTTTCCTCAGGCATCGGGTAGGTGAATGGCGTGCAAAATTAGTTCACCTAGCACAAAATTTCTAGGCCGAACATTCTTCTGATATGCTCAGGCCATTTGCTTTTGATAGCATTAGGCATGGTGCAAAGCTTGTAATCTATGCTCGTCAATCAGGTCTAGCTGAACGCAGTGGTCTTGCACCCATTCTGCCTCATCCAGTTCAGCTTCTTTCAAAATTCTTAGTGACGGGATTTCCACTTCGAAAGGGAGGACTGCTTCTATGCCATAGACAAGTGAATACAACGTTGCTCCTGTTGATGTTCAGATTGATGTCTTGTAAGCCATAGTGCGTAGGGAAGCTTCTCATGCCAGTCCTTGTGTGTCTCAGCCGTCTTCTTCAAAATCTTGATCAAGTTTTTATTAACTGATTCAACGGCACCATTCATTTACAACCGATAAGGAGAGGATCTGTGGTGCTTGCTTTTGTAATTTTGAAGATAGTCCTCAACTCTCCTTGTTATGAAGTTCATTCCGTTATCTGATATGATTGCATGTGGAACTCTATATCCGGCGATAATATTATTCTTAATGAACTTTTCTGTAGCTGCCGCTGTAACAGTTTTATATGATGCTGCCTCGACCCACTTTGTGAAGTAATCGATGGCCACGAGAATATATCGATGCCCGTTGGATGTAGCTGGATGTATTGCCCCGATAACATCAATTCTCCAAGTAGAAAAAGGCCAAGACGATAACATGCTGTGCAGCTATTGTGGGGGAGCATGTATGAAGTTACCATGTACTTGGCAATTGTGGCATTTCCGCACGAATTGGCAACAATCTATTTCCATAGTAGACCAGAAGTAACCCTGCAACATGATTTTCTTGGCCAAAAGTACTCCATTCAAGTGTGGACCGCATGTTCCTACATGAACCTTCAGCATTAATATATCTGCCTCCTTATCTACACACTTAAGAAGCATTTGGTTATAGGATCTCCTATACAGGTGCCCTGCTCCAAGTACATATTTGGATGCCAGTCGTATCAAGGTCTTCTTATCTGCTGTAGAGATGCCAGATGGGAATTCACCGGATTCCAGGAAGACTTTGATATCATGATACCAAGGCAATTCGACTGTCGATTCCGCTTCTTGGATATGCATACAATGTGCGGGCCGCTCTACACAAGTTACTGAAATGTCTGCTGCATGGGCCTCTGGTAGTGATAGCCATGATGCTAGGGTTACTAATGCATCTATGTACGCATTCTTAGCCCATTTCATGAAAGAGAATTTGACCTCTTCAAATTCGTTAATCAGCTTTAGCAGATGCTCATGATATAGCACAAGTTTCTGGTCTTTGGTTTTCCAATCACCATTGATTTGTGAAATAACTAGCATTGCATCCCCATATACTCGAAGTTGTCGGACTCCTTGTTCTAGTGCTACCTGTAATCCGAGGATGCATGCCTCGTATTCAGCTTCATTGTTGGTGCATTCGAATGTCAGCTTCCTTCCAAAAGGAATTAGCTGTCCCTGCAGTGTTGCTATGACTGCACCAATACCTCTTCCCTTTTTATTGACCGTGTTGTCAAAATATAGACTTCACTGATGCTCATCCATGGGGCTGTTTGACACTGCGTCATCCATTACGAATAGAATGTCTTCATCTGGAAATTGTGTTTGCAAAGGTTGATACTCCGGTAAAGGCAAGTCAACCAAATGATCCGCCATCGCTTGTCCCTTCATGGACTTCTGTGTCACAAAGGTAATGTCATATTGTGACAACATAACCTGCCACTTGACACATCTGCCTACTAAGGTTGGCTTCTGGAATAAGTATTTGATGGGATCGTGGCGGCATAATAGCAAGACTGGGTATGCCATCATGTAGTGCCTGAGGCGCTGAGTGGCCCATACCAAGGATAAGCAAACTTTTTCTATGGTGCTGTATTTGGCCTCGCAGTTATTGAACTTCTTGCTGAGGTAGTAGATGGCCCTCTCCTTACACCCTAATTCTGACCTAGGACCGTGCCCATGGAATACTGTGTGGTTGAGAGATATAATAATAGGGGTCGTCCTGGCATGGGAGGAACTAAGACTAGAGGTTTTGCCAGAATTTGTTTGATCTTGTCAAAGGCTGCTTGACATTCATCATTCCAGTGTGTTTGGGCATTCTTCCTCAGGAGCTTGAAGATCGGCTCACATATGAGTATAAGCTGTGTTATGAACTGGCTAATATATTGTAATCGCCTCAACAAACTGCGTATTTCTTTTTCAGTGGTAGGGGGAGGCATGTCAATAATGGCTTTGGCCTTATGAGGATCCACTTCTATTCCTCTCTGGCTGATAATGTAACCCAGGAGCTTTCCAGAAGATACCTCGAATACACATTTGTTAGGGTTGAGGCGGAGCTTATACTTCCTCAAGTGGTCAAACAACTTCCTTAAGCAGGAGAGGTGATTCTCGGGCTCTTTGGACTTGGCGATCATGTCATCTACGTACACTTCAACTTCATGGTGCATGAGATCGTGAATAACGCTGCCATGGCCCTCTGATATGTCGCGCCTGCATTCTTTAGCACAAATGGTATTACTCTGTAGCAGAAGACTCCCCAAGAGGTAATGAAAGATGTCTTCTCCATGTCTTCTTCTGCCATTTTGATCTGGTTGTATCCTGAAAATCCGTCCATAAATGATAACATCTTATGCCCTGCTGTGTTGTCAACTAGAATATCAATGTGGGGAAGCGAGAAATCAACCTTAAGGCTCGCTTTGTTGAGGTCTCGATAGTCTATGCACATGCAAACCCGCCCATCTTTCTTTGGCCCTAGCATCATATTTGCGAGCCACTCCGGATAAAGAACGACCTTGAGGAAATTGACTTTATGTTGTTTCATGATTTCCTTCTTAAGTTTCAACGCCACTGAGGTCGCCATCTGCGAAGCTTCTGCTTGACTAGCTTTGAATTTGGTTTTAGTAGTAATGTGTGTATTACCACCTCAATGTCTAGGCCAACTATGTCATCGTAGCTCCATGTAAAGACATCTACATATTCTTTTAAGAAAGTTATAAATTTTGCCTTTGCTTGTGATGATAATTTGGCATTGATGCGTGTTTCTTTAACATCTTCTGCTGTACCGATGTTGACAAGTTTTGTCTCTTTCTCCACATGTAGATTAGGGCCCTCTGGGTCATTGTCGTGAGGTTGAAATTGTGAAGGCGCATTATCATCCTTTTCTGCATCTGCACCATATGCCTCAGTGTCCTCATCTTCCTCTCCATAAGTAATGAGCTTCGATAGAATTTCTTGCTTGAAGGTTTGATCTGTAATATCAACCGAGAGGATTTCCTCCAATTCCGAGCCCTAATGGTGCTTTATGACAGTCACAGTGACTTTTATATTCTTATAATGGCACTATGCGACCTCTCCTACAACTCGTCTGACTGGGCCAACTGAGGACCTGGGGCTCACTGCTTCTGAGGTTGATGCATCTCTATTTACATTTTTTGATTTTTTGGGATTTTCTGATTTTTTTGGGTTTTTTGGGTTTTTCGATTTTTTTGTATTTTCCATAATATTTACAAAAGTTGTTGCCTGCTGGCGGCTATCCTACTACTGACTGATAAGATTGCTGCTGCCTGTACTGCCTCCTGAGCCTAGCTCAAGTTCTTTTTTTTTTTGCTCCTCACCGCTAAGGTGAGGCTTAAGTTGCCAGTACCAGCTAGACCCGCCTCCCAGCTGACAGGAGATTAACTCCATTTGTCTAGCACACTCTTTTCCTGACTCTTGAAGGACCATAATTGAAACTTGGTCCTGTGGTGGTACTGGTGATTCTTGCTAAGATTCTGAAACAACTTCCTTTCCTTTCCTGACTTTGTCGTGCTCTGCTAGATCCTCTGCGAGCACTTCCAATTGTTCTTGGAACAAAATATCCAAATCTCCAACTGTGTCATCTGTCAAGCTGCTCTCTAAGTCTGCCTTCTGAACTAGGTCTTCCATTGCTGCTGCCTGACTTACTGTCGACTGTCTCGACTCTAATAAAGTCGAACAATTCTGCAATTGCTCATAGATCTGCTCGATGTCCTGCTCTGACTGATCATTCTTTGGATATGACTCTTCCAGACAAATCCAAACTGCTGATGACTGTGACATTGAGACTGTAAACGGACTCTGGTTTGGATCCAAGATGCCTGCACTGGTGAAGTTAGTTAAATCGGGTGGAATGATCATCCTTGGGGATTTACCGGGGTGCGGGAATCTCTTCCGCTTGTACTGATGTTCGTATCTCAATCCTTCGCGCTCTTTCCACTCTTCCGCCTCGATCAACTTAGCGATTCCGGGTTCCTTTCACGTATCCCCACTTGCGACATAAGTTATCGACCATCAAACTGAGATCACTACGAATAGCCAAATGGCCGACGTGCTCATGGTCAGGAATGAAATTAATCGGCTCGAACCGATTGACACGGTACAGAATATTAGAGGGTTTGGGCACAAAGTGGACAGTTTATGGAGCTACTGCAGAGACCGCCTCAACCTTCTCCAAATCCTCTGCCATGACAACAACAACGTTGTCATCCCAACAGCACTTGATCATACAATGGAGAATTAAGGAAATGACTTGATGCTTGTGAAGCCAAGGGCGTCCAAGCAAGAGATTAAAAGAGGGTTCGATGTCAACGATGTAGAATTCTACGTCGAAGCGGGCCGGATCAATTATCAAAGGAATGACCAGGATCTCGAGTGCATCATGGTGCGTATTATCGAATGCCGTCATCGCTTTCACGACTGGTATTATGTCTTCGGACTTGAATCCGATTGCACTTGCCGTATGCAAGGGGCCGACATTTAAACCTGCTCCGTTGTCTACCAACATGAGAGGGATGCGAAAGCTCTGGTATTGTGTAGTGATGAACAAGGGGGAATTATGATTGGTTTCTGATGGAGGCAATTCCTAACTCGAAAAGGAGATCACTTGTGGCACCACTATCATACCCACCATACTTTCAAGGGTAGCTGGCTCAATGGTTGGGGACACATGGGCAGCTTGGAAGACTTTAAGGAAGGCTTCCCTATGCTTGGCTGAGGTGTGGATCAAGTGCCAAATCGAAATGTCAGCTTTAACTTTCTTAAGCTGAGCGGTTATGTCTGCTGAAGGTTGGCTGTTTCTAGTGGGAACGGGTGGAGCCACTCTTGGTGCGGTTGGTCATGGGGACTGAACTTGTAACTGGATAGGAGCTGGTGCTACGGGTGCTGGAGGTTTAGATGGTTGAGCTTCCGATTGGATGGGGTTTGATGTTGGAGGACCAGGTCTGGTGCTGATGGTCTGTACACCCTACCTGATCGTGTTATCTCTACACACATTTCTGTGGCATAATTATATGGAACACGATGCGTGTCATGAGTAAGGGTGACAACAATCGGGAGACGGGCTGCTAGCTGTACTGGTACGGCAGGACGATACGGAACTTGGTAGTTTTAGGGTGCTGGTGACTGGATAGGTTCAGATTGTGGTCAAGCTTGTAGACAAATTGGTGCGAGTGGTTGTGGATGTACGATAGGCGATGCCACAGTGTACTCCGACTCAACGGTAGGACAAATCATAATGACTGACTCCTCGGAATTACTAAGGAAAGACCGATACAACTGATGGGGAAATGGGGAGGATACATCATGAATTAGATCGATGGGTCGAATAGAAGATGAGATAGAATCAAAAGGAAAGATGGAATTGACTCCCGAGGGACCTGATGCTCCTGTGGATGAATGTTGTGGCAAAGGTTGGCTAACTATATTGCGTTGTGCTGGGGGTGCTTGTGCGGCTGCTGATGCGGGCGCTGGGCCTACCGCCTGCGTGCTAGTCACGATGACCTTCTGGTCAATCAAGTCCTAGATTGTGTCCCTCAGTGTGAGGCAGTTATCCATTGAGTGACCTGCGACTCGATGGAATTGCAGAACGCATTCATATTATACCATGCATGAAGTGGACTTGGTGGCGGGCGAGTCTCAGGTAGCCTCAAAAGGGATGCGACTTTAGGGAATACCATACTCAATGGCTCCACCAACGGGGTATAGTGACGCCTGTCACGACATTGTCGCTTCGGTTGTGGATGTGCCAATGGTAGGCACATCCTAACCGGTGGGGTAGGGTAAATTGGAGTGGCAGTGGGGATGATGTGTGATACATGAGGTGCTCTAGGTGTGGGTGTGGGTGCATAAACTACTTGGCGCTGAGGGGGCGAATGGACATTTACCGGTGCAGTAAGGGATCTAATGTAAGAAACTGTATTCTTAGAGAGATCTCGCCTCTTGGGTGGATTAACATTATGGTTATTGTTGTTGTTGTTGTTGCTGCTGCTGGCGCCACTATGTGAGGAAGTGGCCTATTTGGCAAATGCAGAGAGTGCCGGAAAACTGCCGCCGCGTAGTGAACTCTCAACATGGGCACCCTCCCAAAGCAAAGCTGAAAATGTGGTAACTGGCTGTATACTAAGTAGAGCCTCGACTACTGGCTGTGCTCCCCGGATCACCATCTCAATAGACTCCTCATCGGAGGGTCTATATTTGACCTGTGAAGTCAAGGATCGCCATCATCCGACATACTCCCCAAATGTTTCCTGGGGCCTCTGCTTAACTACGACCAAGTCCTCCTGCTTCGGGACTAGGTCAAGGTTAAAGGAATACTATTCGAGGAACACCTGTGTGAGGTCGTCCCAAGTCTTGATGATGGCCATGTCAAGCGAAGTGAACTATTTCAACGCGGGCCCTGTAAGACTCTTCTAGAACAAGCGGATGAGCAGCCTCTCGTCAACTTGGAGCTAGGCGAGGTCTCTGTAATAGGCTTTAAGGTGTGAAATTGGGCAGCCTCTACCATTGTATTTCTCAAATTCCGGGATATGAAAGTTCGAAGGGAGAGTCGCCTTTGAGAAATAACAGAGGTCCCGGAATTGGTAGGACTAACAATCCTCACCTTGCACTTGTCAGAGTGTTCACTCATCACCCTCGCAAGGAGAGCGTCTAGAGCTACTACGGTCATAGATTGTGCAACTGATGCAGGTGTCGTGTACACCGTATGGGTCGCCCCTAAAGGCTCCTCTAGATCCACCATTCTGTCGTCTGGTGTTACGGTAGGATGGCCAGTGTACCCGTGCACAGGTATTGTGGGCTGAGGTACAAAAGATGAAGCTTGTGTCTGGTATAAGGGTGAAGATAAGGCAGGGGGTGGTACTACAGGAGGTGCAGAATGCAGGAGCAGGAGCTGCTGGATCGGAATGGCCTTGGGAACTATGCTCATGGAAGGCTGTGCTCCCACCAACCTAGAAGGCTGGCCACCAGATAGTGGAGATGCATGCAGTGGTGGGTGTTATGGCAGTGTTGCAGTAGACAATGTCGACGCCCCTATTGCCGGGGAGATAAGGGACGGTGACGGCTATGAGGTATGTGGTGGGTGAAACCTGTGGTCCTAGGGTTGGTTGCAAAGGCAACTCGGGAGTTAGGAAGGACAAACTTGAAAAGGGTTGGAGCGCCATTGCCAATCCCTGCAACTACTTGGCGAGGGCCGACATTTGTTGCAGCTGCGTGGTCACAGGATCTTCACTTGTGGCTCCAAAAGATGGAGTCAGAAAAGGGGTAGACGAGTCAGGAAGCTGAAAACCCAATTGTCCAAACTGAGGGGAAGCTACTACAGAAATAGCCGTAGTCGGTTGGGTGCCAGAAAACTCAAAGTCCTGAGAAGGAGCAATGAAAGGAGTCTAGGGAAAGGTCATGGAAACAAACTCAACAGTTGGGGCCCCAAAAGCAGCAGATGACCAAGATGACGGCCCTAAAAGCAGAGTAGCCACAGAGACACGGTACTAGGATGGTGGAGGTCCTCCGGACGCTAAGGCAAAGGTGGAGGCAACAGTAATGACAGGAACCGATACAAAGGAAGGATGGACTAAAACAGGGACCTCCTCCTGGACAACAGAGGAATGAGGCTCGCTGGTTTGCTGGGCCATGGCCAATTACGAGCAGGTACGAATCAGACTGCAGTTGGGAACAAGAGGGTGAACCCTAGGACGAGCTATCGTCAAAAGTGATGAATAACTCGGAAGATGTGGTTGAAAATCGGGTGGCATTGGGTGTCAGTGAAAGGAAACCTTGAGCTTTGGCTAACGAACTCACACATTGACTGGAACTATGGTGTTTTACAAAAATAGGAATCGGGTTAGAAAAGACGCCGTGCTTATGGTGGTATGAATGCAGATGCATGAATGCTTCTAGTATGCGCTCTCTCACAATCTAGGGGTGACCTAACAAGCCGTCTACTTCGGGTTTGCACAGGGGTAAATGGGTCTCCGACTCAAGGTTAGAAAGTAAAGGTTCCCGTTCTAAATCCTTGCCAAAGCTTAGGCAGTGAATGGGTGGTGCGTTCGAGACCTCGTCCTCTGCCAAAGCAGTAGGTTGTACCCTCTACTAACACCGACACGACCCTGAACAAGGGGGGACGTACCGATATCTCATCCCACGCCAAAGCTATAGAATGAGAAACCAGGGAATGTCCTTCGCAAACTATATAGGTGGACTCAAGAGAGGAGACGATGCATGCCCTATATGATGAATGCAAAATATGCTTTAAGTCTTTTACTTGCAAATTTATTAAACCTTGGGGGAAAGTTTGCAAGTTGTCACTAGATTGTCCTATTTATTTATTTTTTGTTTTTATGTTTTTATTAACCAAAAGGGGGAGGAAAACATGTCTCTAATCACCTAATCGTGGCAAATGCAAAAGGGAAAGAAAACAAGCAAATCAATCAACAAACAAAAAGCATGTGCATGTTATGTGCAAAAGTGGTGGCATAGCAAATGTGTAAAAAGAAAACACCCACCATACAAAAGGCATGCATAAAATGTAAGGAAGACACAACTTATGTTACAAAGGGATAGTCAAAGCAAAGCATGGGAAACAAGCAAACAAGCAGAAAAGCCAGAGTAAACAAAAAACCCAAAACGAAAGCCGAGATCTTGTTTTTCCTAGTGGAGTTACCTTTTATGCACGAGGGTAAGCGAAGTCACAGCAAAAAGTGATAAAGCAATGATAAAAATACAGGAGTTGCCACCTAGTCTACTTAAAAATGGGAGACGAAGAAAACCGTTTTAAAACACTAAAATTATGCAACAAACCAATGGAAAAGGTCATTATGAACCAAAAATTGGGCAAGGATCCTTGTTACATAAAGGGAAGGTATTAGGCACCCCTATGTGCCCGAGAAATCAGTCATTCATGGCTTCTTCGCTTACTTATATGGAAATGTTGGCTTTACAGCCTGTTTCTGTACGCCCAAGGGCGATATGCAATGCCATGCCACATGCAAGTTGTATCTAGTATTGTATCAAAACCAAATATAAGTGAAGTGGGGAATGGGTCATGTCCTACTGTTCAGCTAGGCTACCCACGGTCTGAATCATGCATCAACACAAAAGAGTTCCATCGACAAGAGCCCAAAAGGCAACCAATTCACCAGACCCAAGTAGTAAGCGTCACTACTTTACTAGGTGCAAAACTAATGCAATCAGAGTTATTAGATGGTAAAACTATGCAAGCATGATCATGGTATATCCAAGAACAAATACCAAAACAATCAGAACCCATGAAAATCAAGAAAACATGCGAACCATGAAGCAAAACCTACTGTTTGCATCCTATGACTAGATTGGTGTGCCAGTTTGGTGCGCAAGAATGGTGCACTCCAGATACTCTGTTTCAGACAACACCTGAATCCAAAGTCTGGGGAGAATGCATGTGGTTAACTATGCTAATGACCATTTAGAGTACTAACCTAGATGCTAGGGAACTCAATTGCACTATTCAACCAAGATCAAAACACTCCTCTCTCTCTTTCCCTATCTATGCAAGTTTATGGGTTCTCTAGGACTATTACAACCAGTGGTGGCTTTGGGGGTGCGTGGGGACATCCTAAATGATTGAGAAAGTGTGGGAGGTCTACATGGCATGCAAGGGGACGGGTCACAACTCGCATTCAGTGGCCAGTGGCCTCATACGAACTATGATCCACCACAAAACAGTGCAAACAAACAAACTAAGTAAACAAATAGTGCAAGCAGCCTTACAAATAGTATACCATGATCCACCTCCAAGATAAACAAACAGTGTACTAATCAAACATTCCACAGAAAATTAAACCACAATCAAGTTCGTAGCATAAACCTTATTCGAAACAGCCTAGAACAAAAACAGAGAACAGAGACATACCTATGGTATTTTTCTCCTTGGGTGGCTCGAGGTATCTCCCTCTGGGTGCTATGGACACGGCTGAGGGTGCTCAGGGATGTAGTGGATGCTTGGAGATGCTCTGGAGGTGGGTGCACTAGTTGCTCAAAGAGATGACGAGTTGCTAAGAGAGTCTGTAGTGAGGTGCATAGGTTGCTTTTAAAGGAGGTGAAGATGTAGAGTCTTGGGATGCTAAAAGCCTTGGGAACCAACAGACTAACGTCGGCTCATAGGAGAATAATAAAATAGATAAGGGCTAAAGAGTCCACTCATATATATGGAGGTTACAAGTGGATAAAATGAATAGCCAACAGCTAGCGTCCTGAAACAGGGTTGTGCGCCAGCATGGTGCGCCATATAGGTGTGCCATGATGGTGCTCTATATTGGTGCGCCATAATGGTGCTCCTTACTGGTGCTCCATTATGGTGCTCCAAAATTGTGCTCTCCACTTGGCTACCTGGATTATCAATTAGACCATGGGCTTGCGGTTGTGGTTTTGTGTGATGATCTTGGGCTAATTAAAATGTCAAATTGGACTTGGATGTGGTTAGGCCTACCATGTCTGAAGCAACACCCTTTTGGAGAGTCTATCCACGAGCCACCTCAAAATCGAGGTGTCTACACATAGAACATTTCTTTGCTTTCCAGAGCCTTGTTCCTTTCCTTGCATCCATTAGTGACAATAGATATTACCCACACTTAGTTTCCATGTTTTATGCAAATCTCACCATGAGCCATGACACATACACCTCCTATCTTCTTAGCCATGACATTACATTTGATGAACAATTAATCAGTCAACTTTTTAAAATTCCCTTCAGTGGAATTGACATCACCACTTCCATATATGAATTAGGTTGGTCTTATGCCGACATTAATAAAACCATATCCACAAACAAGAGATCAATATTTAAACCCAACAAAATCAATCAGTTAACCAAAGAAGCTAGGATCATTGCATATATAGTGGTTGCAAACATTGTCCACAAGAAAGGCCATAATGACGAGCTTAGTGAATTGACTTGCAAAGCCGTCTATGCAATAACCAAAAAGATTATGGTAAATTGGGCTAGAATATTCACTCATTTCATTACCCATGTAAAAACTAAACTCTTCTATGGACCACCTCTCACTAACCTTTTCCAGCATTGTGACATTTCACTACACAATCAACCCTTTCTTGTAGTCAAAACCAATCCTTAGGAACTATGACCATTGTAATAATGGAACAAGCTCTGGATAAGTCCAAAGCCTCAAAAGGTGTTCAGCCTGCCTCTTCTCGGGTTCCTACTCCTGATACCTCCGACGAAGAAGAGGAAGGAATTAAAGATCACAGCTCCTCACTCTTCTCATCTCTTCAAAAACACATGAACCGACGCTTTGATAAAATCAAGGAAGCATACCACGCATCAAGCAACAAAATTCAACAACTTCAATATGATGTCGACTCACTTTCCTCCCGGCTCAATGATCATGCAATTGACTCATACAACCGATATGGGAGCAAGTCAATGAAAAATTAGAAGAATATCATCAGGAGCTTATAAAATCCCAACATCCTTCGCCTCCACCGGAAGATTGATCTACTCCTATTTTCTCTTGTTTTTCATGCTTTTGACTATGTATGAACCAATTATGAGCTATGAACAATTATCAATATGGAATGAATTTTTTTTGAACTACTTGATTGTGACTACACTTTATAATTGATCTCAAATATGGCTTATGATACTTGCTTATGAAATGAAATTTTACAACATATAACATGCTCTCACATATGGTTTCGTGTCCTTACATATATTTTTCGCTTATGACAAAAAGGGGGAGACAAATATTAACATACATTAAAAAGGTTACTTTTGATAAATAAATCCATTTAATCAAACAAAAACCCAAATTCAAATCAAAATCAAATAAAATCCATTAAAAATCCAATTAATCAAACAAAAACCCTAATTCAAGTCAAAGTCAAATAAAATCCACTTAAAATCCAATTAATCAAACAAAAACCTTAAAAAGTCAAAATTAACTAAAATCCATTTAATCAAGTGAAAAACCCTAACTAAAACACAAAAAACCTGATTAAACTAAAAATCCTAATTAATTAAATCCAAAACCCTAATTGATCTCAAAATCCTAATTAAAATAATCAAAACCCTAATTGTTCTCAAAATCCTAATTAAAATAACCAAAAACCCTAATTAAAATCCATAAACCCTAATTAAAACACAAAAACCCTAATTAAAAGTAAAAATTAACTAAAATCCATTTAATCAAGTGAAAACCCTAATTAAACTAAAAATCCTAATTAAAATCCATAAACCCTAATTAAAACACAAAAACCCTAATTAAAAGTCAAAATTAACTAAAATCCAAAACCCTAAAATTAAACTAGTTAAAACCCTAAAAAACCCTAAAATGATTAAAACCCTAATTAAAGAAAACCAAAAATTTAAAGAATTAAAACCCAAAAATCCCTAAAAATCCCAAAACAAAAACCTAAACTAATTAAAACCCTAATTTAGAACCAACAATTAAACCCTAAATTATAAAATCAGAAATTAAATTAAACCCACAAAACCCAATTAAAAAACCTAAAATTAAAACCCTAAAACCCACAAAAATCTCAAAACAAAAAAACCCTAAAAACACAGCCCAATTCGCAGGCCCAAATAAGCCCAATATCCCATTTAAACTTTCAATTAAAAACCTTATAAAACATCCAAAAATAATTCCAACGACCCCTACATTTTCCAGCGACCTCTCCAGCGAGATCTTCGACGGTCAATCTCGCAATCTAGTGTGTAATAGGAATCCTTACCCGTCCTTTGGTTAGTAGATTCTTAGCCTTCGATTTGCATCTCATGCATTCGATCTTTTGTGGTTTTCCTCGTCATTCCCTTAAAAGATTAGGTGGCGACACTTTTTCTTTTTCTTTTATCTTATCTTGCGCCTTCGCCATCTTAACATGGCTGTGATCTCCTCCCTCTAGCGCGACTCTGCGCCGGACCTTTGGGTTGGCATGGTCACAGAACTGGTGACTCCGTTGGGGAAAACCAAGTTCCGGCTTTCAGGTTAGCCTTTCTCGCTTGCATTGGCTTCATAGGTTTGATTGTTTGCTTTGTTTGTGATTGTTTGTTTACTTAGCATGCCTTTTGCACTTTCTTTCACACACTTGCTCTGTCACTGCACTTGCATGCCACATGCTTTGCCTTTTGATATGATGGATGTTTTTCTTTAAAAAATTATGATGCCACGACACTTGCACATGCCATGATCATGCCTTTTGCTTGTTGTTTGCTTGCTTGCTTGCCTTACTTGTGTGTTTTCTTCCCGTTTTCGCACTTGACATGCCTAGGAGAGTAGAGACATGTTTGTTTCCCTTTTCTGGTTAAAATAAAACACATAAACTCAGAGAACAATTAATAAGGCAAAACTCGAGACCAAATCAAACTCTTCCCCCTGGTTAATAAAATGCAAGTAAAAAACATGAAAGCATATTGCATGATCGATCATATAGGGCATGCATCATCTCCCCTGAGTCCACCTACTATCCGCGAAGGGCAATTCTAGTAGCCCGTTCTATAGCTTTGGCATAGGACGTGTTGCTAATTTGTCCCCCCTTGTCTGGGGTCGTGTCAGTGTTAGTAGAGGGTACAACTCCATGCTACTGCAGGAGATGAGGCCACCAACGCACCACCCATTCACTACCTGCGCTTTGGCCAGGATTTAGAGCGGGGACCTTTACTTTCTAGCTTGAGTCGGAGACCTGTTTACCCATGTGTGATCCTGGAGTAGACGACCTTCTAGGAAACACTTAGTTAGTGAGAGAGAGCATGTTAGTTGCATCCATGTGCATGAATGACATTCACGCCACCATAACAAACTGCATTTTGTTGCTGGTTCTAAAACCAGTAGTTTCTTTTTCCTCAAGTAGAGTGTGAGTTCCTTAGCCACTGCTCGAGCGTTCCTGCCTTGACTCCCCTGTTTGCTGACGCTCCGTTGCTGATCGTCTTTTCCTGAGTAATTCGTCACTTTGACGATAGCTCGTCCTAGGATTCATCCCCTTGTTTGCCACCGTAGCCCGGTTCTCACCCGTTCCCGGTCAACTATGGTCCAGTGTACTAGTGAGTCTCTTTCCGTCACTATTGCTCCAGAGGGTGCTTCTTTTTCGGTCTCTCCTACCCTTGCTGTGTCTTCAGCTGTTCCTTCTGTCCCCTTCGTGCATCACGGAGGTTCGGTCCCCTACCCTGTAGGACATCCACTAACCTTGGTCAGTCTGGAACCAAGCACTGAGTCTATCTCAGTGACCCCAGCTCGGGTTCCAGATGTATCACTCATGACCTCACTTTCTCAGGGTCCCTTCTCTTTCATCACTCAGCCCACTATGGCAACATCTCTTGTGGTTTCCCTGCCTCCAGGGCAACCCATAACTGTCCCACCTTTGACATCTGGACCTCTTACAGTGCCATCCCTCACTGTCCCTGAGGGATCCCCTGCCGCACAGGCAGAATATCTGTTGGCCCTCACCCAGAAGATCGAGGGCATGGCCTTTGCTATTCAGTCCACCATAGACCCGAACATTCCTGAGGCTCCGCAGCAGCCTGCTCTAGTGTTCCAGGCATTGGCACCACCACCTCAGCCCTCACCCCAGCTCCTCATTGCACCCACACTAGGTGTAACACCACAGGCTCAGGCACACCACATCACCACACAGCATTCTACTCTTGCATCTGGTGGCCAGCCCCTTGGGTTGGCTGGAGTACATCATCCATAGAGCTTGCAGCTTGGCGTCGTACCACTGCAGCAGCTGCTACTCCCACACTCCGCACCTACTGCCACACAACTCTCCACTTATCCTCCTCTCACACACCATCAGGTTCAGGCACATTCACTTCCACAATCACATCTAGCACTTTTGCACGGATATGCTGGCCATCATGCGCGACACCAGGTGGCATGATGGTGGACCCGGAGGAGCACTTAGGTGCGACCCACATAGTATATGCGGCCGTTCCCCCTGCTGCATCACCCTCATCAGCAGCAGCTCCAGATACTCTCCATGCCAGGGTGGGTGACCTGGAGAGAGAACTTCGACAAGTGCGGGGAAGCGATCGCCAACCCTACGGATTCCGGGACCTCTATTACTTCCTCGAGGTGACACTCCCACCGCATTTTCAGATCCCAAACTTCGAGAAGTACAACGGTAAGGGTTGCCCCATTTCAGATCTTAGGGCATATTGCGGAGATCTCGCTCAGCTCCTGGCTAATGAGATGCTACTGATCCTCCTCTTCCAAAAGAGTCTCACCGGTCCAGCCCTCAAGTGGTTCACGTCGCTTGACATGGGCTCGATCAAGACTTGGAACGACCTCTCGCAGGCGTTCATGGACTAGTATGCCTTTAATCTCGACTTGGTCCCAAAGAGGGAGGACCTTGTCGCCACAAGACAGAAGCGCCATGAGCCGTTTGGGGAGTATGTCGGCCGCTGGCGCGCCCTCACATCACAGGTGAGAGATAGGCCCTCTGACGAGGAGTCTATTGAAAACATCATTCGAGGTGCATAGCCAGATGTTGAGGCTTTGTTGAGCATTCAACCTGTCACCAGCTTCCCATCTCTGATTCGGGCACGTGCACGTGTAGAGAGCTCCCTCCACAGTGGTAGCTTTCCTACACTCGCCACTTTTGCCAAACAAGCCGCATCTCCAGATCACCATGCGAGCAACAGCACTGGTAACGGCGTCGGCACCAGTTACCCTAAGTGGTGGGATCCTCTCAAGCCTGTCGTCGCATACGTAGGGTCACCCACCATGCCCGTCAATGTGGTGAACCAACCAGACCCGAATCAGTTAGTCTACGCACCCACACCTAGGGCACCGCACACACCACAGATCACCACCACCGCTCAGCTGGTGTATCCCGCGGCACTGGTCCGACAAGGACCCCGCCTAAGGCAGAGAAGGCCTCAGCGTGCTGCACGATAGTACACCCCACTTGTTGAGCCACTGAGTGCCATCCTCCCTAAGGTGGTGTCACTCCTGAAACTCCCAGAGGTCCGTCCCCCGCCAAACCCTCTTCCGAGGTGGCACAACACGAGCCTCCACTGCAATTTCCACCGTTGCATGGGTCATTCGACGAACAATTGCATGGCCCTTTGGAGTGCCATTCAAGATTTGATTGACTGCAAGGTCATCATCATCGATACTCAAGAGGCACACACCGCACCTACACCACCGCCTCCACATGCACCATCACCACCAGCCTACCCCAACATTGTTAACCAGCCCATGCTTGCACATAACAACTCAGTAGGCGCTGGGACCACAGGAATCCATTTCCTCTCTGCTTCTGGGTCTACGGCATCCGTAGTAGACTCTTCTGATTTAATTCATACTGTTGATGAGCCTTTCCCCACTCATCTTTACCGTTTGAGTCGTGTCGGTTCTGAGTCAGCCGTCCATATGATACGGTTGATCGCTAGGGCGGAGTGTACCACCGCACTATCGACTGTGCACTCTGGGTCACCCATTTGCTTACTAGCCCGACCCATGCCTAGTCATCCTGTCCAGTTTCCTTTCTGGTCTCCTATCCAGTATCCTGTCCAGCCTTCGGCCCAGCATCCTATGCAGCTCCCTCTCCAGTCAAACCACCTTTCTGTCAGTTCGTTGTTGGCACCGCTGGAGCTGGCGGCACGTACCCCCCTTGTCGTCCGCCTGACAAGGGACACTCACCATGTACCATATGATTATGCCATAGAAATGTGTGTAGAAGTCACTAGGTCAGGGAGGGTGTATATGCCACCAGCCCTAGCAACCCAGCTTGCCAGTCCAGCGTCTTCCCATCCTTAGTCAGTTACCTAACCTTCCAGGATGGTCCATTGTTCTGTCCCTACCTCCTCGACCTTGTAGGAGCAGCCTTCTGCCGACATCACATCTTAGCTGAAGAAGGTTAAGGCTGATATCTCCATTTGGGATCTCATCCATACTTCTGCAGAACATCGAGAGGCCTTCCTCAGGGTCTTTCAAGTTGCTCACGTCTCCCCCACCATAGAACCGTCCGCTCTTGAGAATATGGTGGGCATGATTGCAGAGCCCCATGTCATTTCCTTTTCCAGTGAGGAATCGCCTCCAGTGGGAGTCAATCATAACCAGCCTCTGTTCATCACAGCGCAATATTAGAGCTTCCGAATTCCCCTTACCCTAGTTGATAGCGATGCGGGCCTCAATATCTACCCTTTACGCACAGCAAATAAGATCAGATTCAAGGCCGAGGATATCATACCAGCCATGAAGGGAATGACAGCTTTTAATAACACGCATCACAATGCGCTCGGGATGCTGGTTATTCCTCTCACTATAGGACATGTAGTCTTCAACGTCGAATTCTATATTGTGGATCTAGAGCCCTCTTTTAATCTTCTGCTTGAGCGCCCTTGGCTGCACAAGCATCAGGTGATCCCCTCGACCCTCTACCATATGGTTAAGTTCCGCTAGGGCAACGACGTAGTTGTTGTTATGGCAGAAGATCTTGACAAGGAAAATGTCTAGTCGGTCTCCAATGTCTAGTCGGTCTCCGCTAGGGCAACAACCTTTCGATCCTAAACCGTCTAATGTCATGTTTCGGGTGTAGACACCTCGATTTTGAGGCGACTCGTAGGTGAATCATCTTGAAGATGTTGCTTTGGATGCGGCAAGCTTAACTACTTTTGAACCCTATTTGACATTTTAATTAGCCCGAGATCATCGCACAAACCGACCACAAGCCTACAGTCCGACAGTTAGGTGGAGCACCAAAGTGGCGCACCAAGCTAGCACTCATCTGGCACACCATGCTAGCGCACAACCACTTCTCAGGCTGTTAACTGTTGGCTTTCCATCTTCTGTGCTTGTAACCTTCACTTGCGAATATTCTTCACGAATCTATGTAAGGTTATTGAGTTTCGAGGCCATTTGCATCCCAAGGAGTTACCCTTTCATTCTCTTTAAAAGGCCCTCCTTGGCAACTCATCTCTCTTAGCAAGTCTCTTGGCTATCCACCCACTCTTAGCAACCAGCTCCCTTGCATCCCTGAGCACTCCCTTGCATCCCTAAGCATCCCTAGCTGTGTCCAAAGCACCAAGGAGAAGCCACCTCGAGTCACCAATGAGTTCATTAAAGGTTTGTCTCTTGACACTTCCATGTAATCTCTACATGACACTTTACATAGAGCACACACTGCAAATGTAGTATAGCATTTTCATGTTGTCAATACTTGCTCTCGTTATGTTTATATTTACTTGCACTTTTGCTGTGTTGATGCTTATTTGCACTCTTGTTGCTTAGTTTGGAGTTTATGATGTTTTTTATGCAAATCTGCTCAATGCTTGCCAATAATGATGTTTGCTTGTACTATGATGTGCCTTTTGCATCCCATGTCATGTTTTCTTGCTGTTTAAATCATACAAGATATTCTCATGCATCATAAAGAAAACATGTGTAACTGCAGTCCATGTGAACCCATGAGAATTTAGAAAAGAGAATGAAATGGATGTTCATGTCTTGATTTCTTAACATGATTATGTTCCTTGACATCTGAAATAATGATATGAATAATCTTTCTAGTGATTGTATGCATGCATTTGATCCAGGCTCTGAAGTCAGACCATAGTTTGAAACAGAGTATTTGGAGTGCACCAAACTGGAGCACCATCCTGGTCGTAGGGTGCAAGCAGCCAACTTTGCATCATGATCTGCATGTTATTTTGATTGTCTTTGACTTTGATCTTTCTGATATTTGTTCTTTGATATATCATGATCATTTATGCATAATTTCAACATATAATAGCACTATTTGTTTTAGTTTTGCATCTAGTGAAGTCAACCTGCTTCTGGGGTCTGGTGAACTGGTTGCCTTATGGACTCTTGTTTGGAGAGTTCTTATGCAACAGTCCATGATCCAGAACCGGGTAGCATGGATGAAACCCTTTAGCTTTATTTAGTATAGGAGTTGTGTGGTCTTGTGTGAGGCATATTGCCCTTGAGCACAAGACCCATATCATGTTTTCTTGGGTTTCTTCTTTCCTTTATAACCTTGTGGAAGAGGGGAAAACTCACTCACATGTGATCAGGTGTTTTAGATGTCTATGATGCATTTTCAGAGGATTTTATGCATGTTTGGAAGGTTTTATATCGCATGGCACATTAGTCTAGCTTATTGTCTGATCTGCATTTTGATAGGCGAACATAGGTGGCACACAACGTAGGCGCACATAGGTGGCGCACTAGACTGGCGCACCAAACAGGCGCACTTGCTTGTTTTCACTGCACACAGTAGCTTTTTGGCATGGTATTTAGCATGATTCTCGGTTTACTTTGCCTTTGGTTTTCTTTGGGTGTCCTAGATATATCAGGAGGACTCCAGTTTGTTTTCATCCATATTTGTACATGGTAGCTTAGGTTTTGCATATAGCAAAGTGAGGACGAAAGCCACTAGATATTGTTGGATTTGTGGTTATATCCATGCAATATCTTTGCACCGGTATTTGATCCACTACTCAGGTGACCTTTCTGAGTATTAGGACACATCCTACAGTCCCTCTACCCATGTTTAGCATAAGGCACTACTTGCATGTAGCATTGCATGGCATATCACCCTTGAGCTTACAGAAACAGGCTGAAAAGCCAACATTTCATATAAGTAAACGAAAAACCCATGAAAGATTGATTTTTCGGACGCACGGGGGTGCCTAATACCTTCCTTGTGCGTAACAGGGATCCTTGCCCAATTTATGGTTCATGATTGGCCTTTTCCATTGGTTTTATTGCATAGTTTTAATGTTTTAAAACGGTTTTCCTCGTCTCCTATTTTTTATAGACTAGGTGGCGACTCTTGCATTTTTACCATTATTTTTATTGTTTTGCCGTAACTTTTCCGACCCTCGTGCATTTGGCCTTTCGCGCCAAGCACGAGGCTATTGCCGACATGGTTACACCAGGTCAACCATTTCGAGCCTGTCAATTATATTCCATCTCTCGAGCATGTCAGTTACCTGACCGTTCGTAGCAATCCCCTTCGGATGATCGAAAATGTATGTCGCAAATGGGGATACAAGAAGGGGACACCACTCGGGCGACACGGCCAAGGAATCTTCGAGCCCATCCAAGCGGAGGAGAGGCGAGAGTTCGAGGGTCTAGGATACGAATGGCAGCCGCACAAAGACGGACATTCGGGCACTAGAAGGTACAAGAAGATTGTTATTCCATCGAACCTCACCAATTTTGTCAGTGCAGGGTTACTTGATCCCAATCAAAGCCAGGCCAATGCAGAGAGGAGCTGACACTAGATGGCGTAGCCACAATCTCAACCGACGGTAGGTACTTTGGCGACATCTGCCACCGCCCCAATAGTGAGCCCCACAGTGGTAGTCCTGGTAGTCTTGCAAGCAATGGCATCAGTAGATCCATCAGCGCAGTTGGTCAGTCCAGGGCATTGTTCACAACGGTCTCAAATCCATTTAATAGAGGTCCGTAGTCTAGATGAGGCAGTGGCAGAATAGAGTACTGTCCGAGGCTCTGATTGCATCATGGCAGAGGATGAGACATTTGGCAGGGCAGTTCAAGCAAGTGAGCAAGTCAGTGACCTAGAGCTTTTATTGCAAGAGCAGTTGTCAGTGTTGGCTGAGGACACAACAGAGCATTAGAGGCTGAGGAAAGGAAAGTCAAGGGCCTCAGAATCAGAGCAAACAGTTCCCCACCAGCAGCCGGACCACTCATCCATCATGGTCCTGGCTGAGTCACGACCAGAACCCACTAGACCATTAGAGTTAATCCCTTTGGAGCCAGGAGGCGGGTCTAGATGGTATATGTAGAAGAAGCCTCACCTTAAGCAAGGTGAGGGTAAAAAAAAAAAGACCCTGAGTTAAGCTCAAGAGGAAGGCCAGGCGGCATCACTCCTATCAATCAGCAACAGGACAGCCGCCAGTCAGTAGCACCATTTGTACATACTATAGAAAATCCTAAAAAATAAAAAAATCCAGAAAACCCAAAAAAAATTAGAAAAACCAAAAAATAGTATCAGGGGCCGAGGAAACAGAGCAACCCGACCAATCAGCAAAGCCCACTGTCAAAGAGCCAGAGGTCACACAGTGCAGATACAAGAACACTAAAGTCAGTGTGACCATCATGAAGAATCACCAGGGGCAGAAATCAGAACACATCCTCTCCTTTGATGTCACTGACCCAACCTTCAAAGAGGAAATCATATCAGAGCTCATCGCTTATGAGGAGGAGGATGATGACATGGATGAAGACGGTGAAACGCCCGAATTCCATCCCTACGACAATGATCTAGAGGGTCCAAATATGCATGTCGAGGAAGAAACTCAACGGGTGAACATCGGCACAACAAAGGATGTCAAGGAGGTACTTATCAGTGCTAAGCTATCTCCACAGGCCAGGGCAGATTTCATAGCATTTCTAAAGGAATACACAGATGTCTTTGCCAAGAGTTACGACGACATAATCGGCCAGGACGTCGAAGTGGTGGTACACAAGTTACCCTTAAAGCCTAATGAGAGGCCCGTCAAGCACAAACTCAGGAGATGGCGACCTCAATGGATCTTGAAACTCAAGGAGGAAATCATGAAGCAGCATAAGGTGAACTTCCTCACGGTGGTGTTGTACCCAAAGTGGTTAGCAAATGTTGTCCCAGTGCTAAAAAAGGATAGGAAGGTCCACATGTGAATCGACTACAGAGACCTCAACAAGGCGAGCCCCAAAGACGATTTCCCACATCCTCACATAGATGTCTTGGTGGACAACACAGCTGGATATAAAATGTTATCATTCATGTATGGGTTCTCGGGGTACAACTAGATCAAAATGGCCGAGGAAGATATGGAGAAGACTTCCTTCATCACTCCGTGGGGAGTTTTCTGCTATCATGTGATGCCATTTGGGCTCAAGAATGCCAATGCAACTTATCAAAGGGAATCGACTACACTTTTCCATGACCTCATGCATCAGGAAATAGAGGTCTATGTAGACGATATGATTGCCAAGTTAAAAGAGCCTGAGGAGCACCTAGCTTGTTTGAGAAAGCTGTTTGATTGCCTCAGAAAGTACAAGCTCCGTCTAAAGCCCAACAAATGCATATTCGGGGTGTCATCTGGCAAACTTTTGGGATATATTGTCAGTCAAAGGAGAATCGAGGTCGACCCTAGCAAAGCAAGAGCCATCATTGATATGCCTCCCTCTGCATCTGAGAAGGAAGTTCGAAGCTTATTGGGCCGGTTTATCGCACAACTTACTCCCATCTGTGAGCTCATCTTCAAACTGTTGAGAAAGAACGCACAAATCCAATGGAATGAGGAATGCCAAGCTGCATTTGACAAAATCAAGCAGCTCCTTACAAAGTCTCTCGTCCTGGTTCCACCCACACCAAGGCGACCTCTGTTGCTGTATCTCTTTACCACCCAGCACTCCATGGGTGCAGTCCTTGGGCAGCATGATGAAACAGGACGTAGGGAGAGAGCCATCTATTACCTGAGCAAGAAGTTCAATGATTGCGAAGTCAGGTACAGTCCCATCGAGAAGATCTGCCGACATTATCCAGTCCTTCTCCTATGCCAGCATGATCCCATGAAGTACTTGTTCCAAAAGCCAGCGTTAGTGGGACGATGCGTGAAGTGGCAAGTGATACTATCTCAGTACGACATTACATTTGTCACATAGAAATTAATGAAGGGCCAAGCAGTAGCGGACCACCTAGCTGACCTACCACTGTTGGAGTATGAGCCATTACAGACGCAGTTCCTGGATGAAGACATCCTATTCGCCATGGGAGATGCAGATTCTGATGAGACAGAAGACAAGTCCTGGTGGCACTTATACTTCGACGGAGCAGTCAACAAGTGGGGTAGAGGAATCGGTGCGGTATTGTCGACACCACAGTGATAGATGACCCCCTTCTCGAGAAAGCTCACTTTCGAGTGCACCAACAACGAAGTCGAGTACGAGGCGTGAATCATGGGACTGCAAATCGTGTTGGAACATGGCGCATGGAAGCTACAGGTGCATGGGGATGCCATGTTAGTCATATCCCAAATTAACGGTGAATGGAAAACCAATAATCCAAAACTCGTGCCATATTACGAATATCTCTTGCAGCTCGTCAAGGAGTTCGAAGAAGTGCACTTCTCCTTCATGAGTAGAGCCAAAAACTCCTATGCTGATGCACTAGCAACCCTTGCTTCTTGGCTCTCAATACCTGAAGAGCGCACAGTCGATGTATCGGCCACTCGAGTGGAGCAGCCCGTCCATTGTATGAGCATAGAGGAAGCGAACCCTCAGCAGAGCTCCCCTGGTATCATGACATCAAGACTTTCCTGGAATCAGACGATCTCCCAACCGACACATCACCAGTAGATAAGAAGATCGTGGCATGCCTGGCGTCAAGATACGTGTTGGGTGGGGGACATCTGTACAGAAGGTCATATAACTAGATGCTTTTGCGGTGTGTCTACAAGAAGGAGGCTGATACCTTGATGCTTCATATCCACGTCGAGACATGCGACCCCCATATGAATCGAATACTGCTAGCCAAGAAGATCATGTTGCAAGGCTACTTTTGGTCAACTATGGAGGCAGATTGCTATCGTTTCGTGCGCAAATGCCACAACTGTCAGATCCATGGGAACTTCATACATGCTCCCCCTCAACAGCTGCACAACATGTTTTCACCGTGGCCTTTCTCTACTTGGGGAATAGACATCATCGGAGCCATCCATCCGGCATCATCCAATGGCCACTACTACATCCTGGTGGCCATAGACTACTTTACCAAATGGGTAGAAGCGGCCTCCTACAAAACCGTCACAGCTATAGCCACAAAAAAGTTCATCAAGAAGAATATCATAGCCCAGTACGGGGTGCCACACTCCATTATCTCAGACAATGGCAAAAATTTCATAGCTCAGAGATTGGAGGACTATCTACAGAGCCTCAAGATCAAACATCACAAATCTTCCCCGTACCGCCCACAGATGAACGGTGCCGTGGAGTCAGCAAATAAGAACTTAATCAAGATCCTAAAGAAGAGCGCTAAGGCACATAAGGATTGGCACGAAAGCTCCCCTATGCGCTATTGGCCTATAGAACTTTGGTCCAGACTTCAACAGGAGCGACACCTTACTCATTGGTGTACAACATGGAAGCGGTCCTACCAGTTGAGGTAGAGATCCCATCACTTAGAATCTTGAGGGAGGCTAAGCTAGAAGAAGCCGAATGAGTCGAGGACAGATACGTCCAACTGAATTTGATCGACGAGCGTAGACTACAGGCCATGTACAATGCTCGCTGTTACCAAGCAAGAATGACCAAGTCATATCAGAAAAGAGTCCGACCTAGGAGCTTCATACCTGGCGATCTAGTTCTGCGGGCCATACATCTCCTGATGGTTGAGGCAAATTCTGACCTAACTGGCATGGTCCTTGCATCATCAAACAAGACCATTCGGGAGGTGCAACAGTCTTCAAAGATATGAACAACGTTGAACTACTTTAGCAAGTCAACATGTGTTATCTGAAGAAATACTACCAATAAGCGGAAGGCGTGTATCCTCACTTTGCAAAGTATCCTTTGGCACATCATGCATCATCCACTATTCCATCATGCATGCATATTTCTAAAATAAAGGCAATCTAAGTGCATCTAATCCATAACATCTGTACTTTACTTTTTGTGCACATTAGTAACCTAAGCGCATCAAAAATTGCATGCATCTATGCATAAAAGCATCAACATCACATCCCGATGATGAGAATCGAAATAGCTAGCTTGCTTGAGAGGGGTCTATACCTCTTCAGTTGATACTACCTAGATATTTTAGTGAGCGAAGGAGCCACCTACCTAACCATGGTTAGGCGAAATGTCCAAACTCCCATAGGGACTTATACCTCCAGAAGGAGATAAAACGTTAGGAGCGAGCATGAGTGTGAGTCAAAATAAAAAAATAAACATATCCACAAGGGCACAAAAGAAATACGGAGATAGAAGTTGAAGACAGAAGCCAGCCCTAAGAGAGAGAGGCAAGTAGGCAAACTCTACCCCTACCACTTGGGGAGGAGTTGAAGCAAACATCCCAAAAATCCAAGCGACCAAAGGGACTAGCCGCCCCTTGCATACAATTCTAGCAGCCCCCTCCAAATTCGGATGCCCATTACCCCCAAGCAAGGGTTAGAGTGAGCCTACAAGCCTAAGAGGGAGAAAAGAAATAAGCCAAAAGCCAAAAAAGTAGGTCTAAGTCCCCAAGAGATTGGCATAGAGCCTAACCTATTGAATCGTCAATTTTGGAGAGCCACCAACAGCCTAGAGGTCCGGGTAGTATCTTGTGAATCGAGATCTTCTCTTTTTCTCATAGCAGGCATCATTAGCATTCCAAATCCTGAGGGATGATACAACATAGTACTATCATTCTTGCATACATTATCGCTTGTCCACTATGCAAAGTCTCGCTAGTCCCAAACCAGGGGCATGTCAGCTGCTCCTTGGCCAAAGACCTAGTTGAGGATACCGTACACTAGGGGCATGTCAGCTGCCTTTGTGGTGATAGCCTTCCCGTCAACAAGGGGCATGTCGGCTGTCTTGTTGGTTGACCCTTCTTGGGACAATACCTTCGTCCAGAATATGTTGTCTGCTCCATAGCTCGAGCGTTGAAACGGGGACAACAACCGCCATAAGCCTCTAAGATCAGTATTCCCGTCAGCAAAGTCAGAATATCAGTATTCTCCTAATTAACAGGCGAGAACACAACCTATAAGCCAGTGCTGCAGTCAAACTCCTAATAAGTCAGTGACACCACAGTGAATCTAGTCATCCACCAAGTCAGCTTTATTCGAGGAGGAAACAATGCCCTCGTGAAACCCTTATCTAGCCAAACACCACATATCAATACAGAATCAGAGCAACAGTTTATCCAGATCGACCATCATCGTCCTACGGCATCAATAGCATCAAGCGAGCAAACAAGGCAGTCGTAGTTCAGGGTGCGCCCACAAGCAAGTGTTTCCTGGCAAACCGTCATTGGCTAAACCAGCTATCTAGGCCCCCAGCTTTCTTTTGTTCCTTTCTTTTAGCAACGTCCTTAGCATTCCGATACCAGGGGCATGTCAGCTGCCTTTTGGTATTATCCTCCTATTACCAGGGGCATGTCAACTGCCTTTTGGTATTATTCTCTTGATACCAGTATCTCGTCAGTTGCCCTCTTTGGGTATCCTGCCTTTCGGACCGTCATCGACTGCTTCTCGGTTGACTAGTTCGTCTATCCTGCCTTTCGAGCCATCACCGACTGCTTCTCGGTTGGTTAGTTCGTTTATCCTTTTCCTCAAGACTCCTCTGATCCGAAGGAGATATGAGTCGTTGGTTCCTCGTATCCTAGGACCAACCTTTATCCCTTCCTCGAGACTCTTCTGATCCTAGTGGAGATCCGAGTCACTGTTTCCTTGTATCATAGGAACAACCTTTATCCGCTTTCTTGAGACTCCTCTGATCCCAATGGAGATCTGAGTCGCTGTTTCCTTGTATCCAAGGAATAGCCTTTATCCTTTCCTCGTGACTCCTCTGATCCGGAGGAGATCCGAGTCGTTGATTCCTTGTATCCTAGGACCAACCCTTTATCCTTTTTCTCGAGACTCCTCTGATCCTAGTGGAGATCTGAGTCGTTGTTTCCTTGTACCTAGGAACAACCTTTATCGCTTTCCTCGTGGCTCCTCTAATCCCAGTGGAGATCCGAGTCGTTGTTTCCTTGTATCCTAGGAACAACCTTTATCCTTTCCTCGTGACTCCTCTGATCCGGAGGAGATCCAAGTCGTTGGTTCCTTGTATCCTAGGACCAACCCTTTATCCTTTTCCTTGAGACTCCTCTGATTCCAGTGGAGATCCTAGTCGCTATTCTTTGTATCCTAGGAACAACATTTATCCCTTTCCTCGTGGCTCCTCTGATCCTAGTGGAGATCTGAGTCGTTATTTCCTTGTATCCTAGGAACAACATTTATCCCTTTCCTCGTGACTCTTCTGATCCCAGTGGAGATCCGAGTCGCTGGCTCCTTATATCTTAGGACCAGCATTTATCTTTTTCTCAAGACTCCTCTAAGTCTAGAGGAGATTCGAGTCGCTGGCTCCTTGTATTTTAGGACCAGCATTTATCCTTTTCTCGAGACTCCTCTTAGTCTAGAGGAGATTTGAGTCACTGGCTCCTTGTATCCTAGGACCAGCATTTGTCCTTTTCTCGAGACTCCTCTAAGTCTAGAGGAGATCCGAATCGCTAGCTCCTTGTATCCTAGGACCAGCATTTATCCTTTCCTTGACACTCCTCTAAGTTCGGAGGAGATCCGAGTTGCTGGCTCATTGTATCCTAGGACCAGCATTCATCCTTTCTTTAATTCCTCTAAGCCCGGAGGAGGTTCGAGCTATTGGTTTCTTGTATCCAAGAACCGACTCCTTTACCTTGGGCTGATAGCCTTAACTATCCAGCAATGAGTCTGTCAACTCATCACAAGGCTGATAACCCTAACTATCCGGCGAGGAGTCCGTCAACTCGTCACCAGGCAGGTAACCTTGTGCACTCGGGCAGTGAGCATGTTAGCTGTATCTAGCAATCTCCTTTGCACAGTTTTAGAGTAGCTACTGACATATGACTCAGCATTCGACAGTAATTTATGATTTTTCTATCTGCATTCGACTGTATGAAATATTGTGTGCATGGAACAAAGTGATTTGTCATTCTGAATACTCTTTTAATAATGTTCTGCAAACTTGAATTAAGAAAAGTCGCGGTTCTCCCATCAATCATGGGCTTCCTTACAATGGTCGTACCGGTGAGTTGCTCAAAGGTCCTCTGGGCATGGATTGGAAAGCTGACAAGTGATGATTGTGACAAGCTACGGACTTAGGGAATCTCCATGAAATTTCTAGACATTGCAAATGTGGAGGTCTCCCGTTACTTCCTGTGTGCAGCTGCTCGGTTCTGGAAGCCTGCAAACCACACATTCCGCTTCGGAAGAATTGAGTTGACCCCTACTTTGAAAGAGGTCTATTAGGTGTGTTGTCTACCAAAGTTCTTGGGGCGCACTATATTTATGCAGTGAGATGGATATTCCTCCGTGCTGAGTGAGCTAACTGGCCTGTCGATCGGTGATTGTGGTCGTCAACTGATCTGTACTGATGGGCAATCTCCTATGCTACAACTGATTTACTTTGACAAGGTAGTCGAGAGGTGCGCCTCCTTGGGCGATGAGCTATGGTTGAGAGGCTTCGTCGTCTACTTTTTAGGCGAGCTGGTGTTCAACCATGGCCGGACAGTCGTGAACATCGAGGTTGCAGAAATTGCTTTGGCAGTGATAACCCGTCAGATAGACTTGGCCCCTATTATCCTGGCAGAGACTTATCGAGCCCTCGACCGATCACTGTGACGGTGCCGACATTTCTATGGTTGTGGAGCATTCGTGCAGGTGTGGTTGGCCGCTCATCTAGGTATAAAGGTCTTACGCCCTCAACGGTCAGCCTTCGAGTCTTATTGCCAAAGTGGTCATGCCCGCACCCTCACATCAGTCCGCAAAGAGTATGAGCGACTGGAGAGGTTAACAGAAGACAAGGTGACTTCGCGCATCATTCCTTCTGCAACTTACAACTTCGAAGCATTCTTCAATGATATCGACATGAAGCTTATCATCCTCCCGAGGCTGACTGGTGGTGTCGAATATCATCCAATCCGTGTGATGCGGTAGTTTGGTTACCGACAAGACTCCTTTGCTCAAGGACTAACGCCAGCTTGGTTTCAGGAGTATCCCCTGAGCTCTTACGCGGCGACAAAGGAACTGTCACGCCTGCTTACTGGCTTTATTCGATCGAGCGACCTTCCAGTCACAGAAGGCAAGGGTTGTTCAGCTGACTACGAAGCCGAAGTGGAGGAAACCTGGCCAATCTGTGGAGCAGTTCCAAGTCCTATACTGTTTCTAAAAGCAAGAGGCTCTAAGAAGCCTAGGAATGACCCAAACTGTTGACACTTGTTTTATGCTACTTGTTCACTACAGATTGGAAAATAAGCATAATCACATCATTATATTTGACTGCTATAATGAATTCATTGGGACACATTTGCTAGCTTGTTTGGATGATTGTGATTGACAGGAAATTGCCATTGTTGTAACGTGTGCTCAACTGTTTCAATTGTTGCCCCTTTTTTGCCTGCCGACTTGGCACTGGGGTCCACCTAGCTAACAGTCAGGGATATCATTTTGTTGCTAAGACCTGGACAAATGAAGCCATCCTAGGTTTCTGTACCAGTTGGGGCGAAACTCAATCTGTCCTGTTGGGACTTGCTCAAGGCGAACAAACGCCATTTCTATCCTTTCCTAGACCAAGCGAGGTCTAGATGATCTCATCTTAGGTTCGCCCCAGATGGACGAATCTTGGTGCCACTCATTATCGGGATGATACCCAAAACTAATCGGTTGACAACCGTCACATTGTCAGGAGCGGGCTGATAACCCTAACTATCTGGCAATGAGTCCGTCAACTCACTATCGGGCTGATACCCCAAACTATCTGGTTGACAACCGTCACATTGTCAAGAGCGGGCTGATACCCCAAACTATCCAGTCGACATCCGTCATCAGTCTATCCTCGGTCGGTAAGTCCCGTATCTTGCCATGCATCCCCCCAGGCCGGAAGGCTTGTCATTTGCTGAGCTCCCCTCTGTCGTGCGACGAGCTCGACAGTCATGTCCAAGCATCCCTCGGCACGAGTCGGGAAATCCCTCATGCTCCCTTCCAAAAGCTGAGCTACCCACTCGTTATCAGCATCACCCTCATGCATCACCCAACATCAGGGTCATCCTTTGCATCAGCATCATGCATGGGCCACGAGTCATGGCTTTCGGTGCATCCGTCGAATAAGTGGCTCACGGCCCCACAGCAAATACCACACTCTCGAGGACTCAGGTGGGGTGTTTTGTCAATCCGGAGCATCGATCTCGATTCCCTTGACCTCGCTGAGGGAGGGGCACCTGTAGACACCCTGATTTTGAAGTCACTTGGCAGTAGGCTCCTCTAGAAGATGCTCTGGTTGTGACCACCAAAAACCCTAGCATAATCAGGCCCCCATTAGTCCACTCTGACTTAATTAAAATTAAAACCAAACAAAACACATTTAAAATACTTGAAATCCATTTAATCAAGCAAAAACCCTAATTCAAGTCAAAATCAAATAAAATCCAATTAATCAAACAAAAACCCTACTTCAAGTCAAAGTCAAATAAAATCCACTTAAAATCCAATTAATCAAACAAGAACCCTAAAAAGTCAAAATTAACTAAAACTCATTTAATCAAGTGAGAAACCCTAACTAAAACACAAAAAAACCTGATTAAACTCAAAATCCTAATTAATTAAACCCAAAACCCTAATTAAAACAATCAAAACCCTAATTGATCTCAAAATCCTAATTAAAATAATCAAAACCCTAATTGTTCTCAAAATCCTAATTAAAATATTCAAAAACCTTAATTAAAATCCATAAACCATAATTAAAAGTCAAAATTAACTAAAATCCATTTAATCAAGTGAAAACCCTAATTAAACTCAAAATCTTACTTAAAATCCAAAACCCTAAAATTAAACTAGCTAAAACCCTAAAAAACTGTAAAATGATTAAAACCCTAATTAAACAAAACCAAAAATTTAAAGAATTAAAACCCAAAAATCCCTAAATATCCCAAAACAAAAACCTAAACTAATTAAAACCCTAATTTAGAACCAACTAATTAAACCCTAAATTATAAAATCCGAAATTAAATTAAACCCACAAAACCCAATTAAAAAACCTAAAATTAAAACCCTAAAACCCATAAAAATCCCAAAACGAAAAAACCCTAAAAACACAGCCCAATTCGCAGGCCCAAATAAGCCCAATATCCCATTTAAACTTTCAATCAAAAACCTTATAAAACATCCAAAAATAATTCCGACGACCCCTGCATTTTCCGGCGAGATCTTCGGCAGTCAATCTCGTGATCTCCGACACGTGATCCTTGACTCCATGATCTTCGGGCCTTCCTCTTCCATCATGCTCTCGATCCCACTATGCCCAGTGCATCCAGGAGGAGGATCGACAGGAGGAGGATCGACAGTAGGAGGGGGGATTCACTAGAGTTTAAAAACTCCTACCGCTGACAGACCAGCCAACGGCTTCCGATCATCATTGAGCCTCTCCCCAGCAATCAAAAACCCTCTCCTCCCTACATCTAAAGGACCAAAAAATTAGCGCTAGCTTCCGGAGCCACCAGCCACCTACTTTCGCGATCCAAAGCTTTAGCCACCGTCGCCAGAGTTACGTCCAGAGCTCTGCCGTCGAGCACCGCCGGGAGTGACACGCCCTCTCAGGTAACCTCGTCTCCTCATCCTAGGTTAGAAGCACGCCCCTTAGGTCACTTTAGGCCCCTGGATTGCGACTTGTCGAGGCAGGTCATCTCTGCCTGTCGTCGCCTCTGTTTCTGATGATGGGTTCACCATCACCGGCGAGGCTACGAGCCTTTTGATCTCAGGCAAGACCCCGTGGGCCTCTCCTCCTCCCCCCTCTTCTTTCCTCTTCCTTCCTGGACCCTTTCCGCTCAAGAGAAGCCCTCGGAGACCCCTATCGTCGCCGCTGTCCTGTCGCCGTCGCTGTAGCATCAACGTCCGCCGTCGAGAAGCTACTAGAGACCTCCAGATGTCCATGCTCCAGCCCACCACCTCAGGAAGCTTCACCACCATGCCACGAATGCTTCCGCACCCCCATCCCATTGGTTGGACCACCGTGGTGCCCCGACGACTCGCCACAGCCATCGCCACCGACGTCAAGGTGGGAGGAACGCCTCGGACCTCCTCAGGCTTCACCGACATTTCCCGAAGCCTCGCCACGACTCCCAGATGCTTCTCCGACCATCGCTGCGTCGCTCTAGCCACCGGGTCGTCGCCAGCCACCTCGCCTTCACCTTCCCTGGCGCCGACAGAGCACCTCACCGGAGGGGGGGAGCATCCCAGGCCTCCTTAGCCATGCCCAACCTCCTGGAGACCGTCGCCGTGGCTCCCCAAAGCTTCCCCAACAACCGCTCACCTCCCACCGCCGCAGGGCTGTTGCAAAATCATCGCCGGAGGGGAAACGCCGGTGAGCCTCCAGCGATCTTCGAAAGAGATTGTTTTGGGCCCAAGCCTTTTAGTTCTAGGTTTTTTTACTAATAGGTCCTTAGATATTTCTGTTTAAATCCTTTTTCATTTAATTTAGGTCCTATTTTTTTGTGTTTTAGACCCTGTAATTAAAAAAAAACTTTCAATTCTTTCTGTTCTCTATAAGTTTTGCATATAATCTCCTGCATCTTTGGATTTCTCATTTTTAATGCATTCACGAATGTTTTATCATGCTTAGGCCCCTGTTTTCACATTTTCCTTGCATTTAAGTCCTGAACATTTGCATTTGAGCCTTGGAACTCTTTAAAATGAATTTTCTCTGTGAAATTTGCATTCTGAACCCTTATGGTTTTTAAAATCACACTGATCACCAATAAAATTGAATTTTTGTTACATTTAAGTCCTGATATTTTGCATTAAGCCCCTAGAATTGTTAAAATATGTTTCTCTGTGAATTTTGCATCCTAAACCCTAATGAATTCCATAATTACACTGATCATCATGAAAGCTCACTTTTTATCACATTCAGGCCCTTGACATTTTGCACATAAGTCCCTAAATCTTTAATAAATAATCCAGAACACAGGGAATTTGCGTATAGACCCTTAGTTTAACTTTAAATCCACCATTTAGGGTTTTAAATGTTTTCTTGCATATTTTTAATGTTTTTCGATTATTGCATTCCATATTTTGCATTTAATCATAGACTTCGTTTAAAAACCATGTTTTCACTGTAAATCAACCTTTAGTTTCATATTTTGACTCCATTTGCACTTATGTGTGAATTTTGTACTTTAGACCCCGAGTTTTCAGGAAACTACCCAAGTGTAATTTTCACACATCTCAGTGCCACATGCACGTTTGATCCATCATCTTCATGTTAGAATAGAAGTCATGAATACATTTCTGATCCAAATTCTCATCCTTCTGTGAATTTTGCATTTTAATCCTTGTGTTTGTCCTTTACTATGTTTACATCTTTTTGTGGTTTTTAAAATCTTATTCTTTCCATTTTTTTCTCACAAACAACATTTTCTTGAAATGTGATACACATTTTGACATATCTCAGACCATGCATCATCCTCATACATGCACTTATCACAGCTAGCCACAGAAGTGATCAAATTGCCCTTATCATCAATTCATGCACCCGTATGTTAACTTTTGCACTCAGTCTTGCATAAATTTTTGTCCAAGTCATTCTTTAGCACCTTTTTGCATGTTCAGGCGTTTATTCATGCACTTTGTACAGCTTCTGTAGCATTTGCGTATCAGTCCATCCCTATTTAGCGAGCCTGCATCTCCTGCCTTTCTTTCGTGGATTTCTTTTTTCACTTTGCTTTCAGAATCTCTCATCTGATATCCAATTTGATTTGCTTTAATCCTACGTTTCAAATTTTTTTGATTTGATTTGGATTTCATCGCCCGAGGGCGCGCACGAACTGACCGAAAGGCCCACATTGGCCTATTTGCAGACTATTTCTCCCTTTTGATTTTCACAACGTTTTTTATGATTACGAGGACTTGGGTTGATCCCACTTTTTATCTTTTTGACATCAGTATGCTTTTCTCAAGCATTCTGTCCACAAACATTGTCATTTTACGTGATTTTCCTTGCATGTCGTCGTTTATCTATTTTATGTGGGTTTCTTTGCAATTTTCCCATTCAGATCTCCATGGTGTTTTCTGCGCTTCTAACGATTTGGGTCTGTTGTATTTTTGATCTCTTTGACACTGGTGTAATTTTCTGAACCATTCTGTTCAAAAATATTGTCATTTCATGTGATTCTCTTTGTCGTGTCATACTTTGCGATTTTGTCATTTCATGTAGATCCCTTTGCAGTTTTCGCATACCATCATGCACATCCATCCAGTCTTGTCATGGCATTCATGTTAGCATGTTTAGGGCACAATCTAGGCTTAGCAAACATTCATCCAGCCTTTAGCAAGTAATTTAGACCAGAAAGACCGGGTTTCTCGGGCGTACGAGGGTGCCTAACACCTTCCTCTTGCGTAATAGGAATCCTTACCCGTCCTCTGGTTAACAAACACCTAGCCTTTGCATTTGCATCTCATGTATTCAATCTTTTGTGGTTTTCCTCGTCTTTTTCTTAAAAGACTAGGTGACGACTCTTTTTTTTTATCCTATCTTGCGCCTTCGCCATCTTGACATGGCTGTGATCTCCTCCCTCTGGTGCGACTCAGCGCTGGACCCCTGGATTGGCATGGTCACATTATTGATAGGGGAGAAGAATTGAAAAGTATTTACGATTTTGTTATCATCAAAAAGGGGGAGATTGTTGGAAAAATAATATTATCTATTTATTTTGATGATAACAATATAGACTTTATAAATATTTTCAATCTTATAAGAATGCTCTCAAGGACAGACATGAAGAAACAAGACAAGGCATACAAGACAAGCCATACAAGGCATACTCCAGAGAAAAGAACTAGAAGACATGAAGAAAGGTGAAAGAGGGACTCAAGGGGCAAAATTGTCATTTTCATTGTATTAATGAATTGATGTAATTCTTTATCTTTTCTTGATGTAATTTCTAGGAATGTAATAATCTCCCATCATTAGTCATCATCCTAGAAAAATAGGAATACCCGATAGAATACCCTTAAAAATATTGAGCAGAGTCCTAAAACGGCATACTGAATTCTTTCGGCATACCGAAAATGTAAATTAATATAAAATTAGGGTTAACGGCTAACTATATCTGAACAGGCTGTGTTAAAACAGTTTTCAGTCAATCAAATTTATCTGGCATACCGAATTACTCGACCGTTACAGATTTTGATCGACTGAAGAATTTCGACGTACCAAATCTTCTATCAGTTGGCAAAAGATTTTCTAGTCGTTGGACACAATTAGAGCTAAGCTTAACACTATAAATCTTGGTCTAATGACACCTTAGGATGACACAACAAGCATTCATAGCTATCATGCTACTAGTGTTGCAAGTTTTGAGCTAAAATCTCATGCTTTGCTCCTCCCTAGCCATCTTAAGCTTCCTTTCTCATTGCATCAAGCTTAGCAAGTGTTGGGAGATCATAAGAGTATTGTAAGAGCTACAATTGTAATCAAGTTAAGTTGAGTTCTTCTCCAGGTGAGAGAAGGGATCGCTGGTTGTGACACAAGTAAGGTAATTGTTACTTGTAAACTTTTGATATTAAGTAAAAGGAGAAATCTCAAGTGGGGAACTTAAGAAGTGGACTAGGCCAGGGTTGGCCGAACCACTATAAATCACTGAGAACTTTCTATTGTTTTTTATCTCCATTGTGTGATTGCTTCTTTCCATTTTTTTTTTGTATAACTTGCCTAAAGAAAATCAAAATTGAACTAAAACTTAAAAATTCTCTATTCATCTCCCCTCTAGAGAAACCTAAGTATCCAACAAAAGGTAATTAATTAAAAAAACACAAATTCTCTTTCACACACTTGACCCTCCTCTTTCTCTCCCTCTCTTTCTATGTTACGACTCTCTTTCTCCCTTTTTTAACTTTCTCTTTCTCTCACTAAACATGAAAATCTCGTAATCTAAGGGATATTAAATACACGAGGTTGCCCAAAAAAAAAGCAAATAAAAAGGAAGGGAAAACTGAAAATCTTAAAACCACTAATGAAAAAAGAATGATTTTACTATTGACTATTAGATCTTAATCCAATGATTATAACCTATTGTTACCTCATTTTAACAAAATGAAGGAAGATGCATCAGAAGCCAATCTTATATATATATTTAGAGAGAGAGAGAGAAAAAAAAGAGAGAAAGAGGGGTAAATTATTAGGTAAGGTCCGTCCTTACTTTTGTTAGGTAAGGTCATTCGTCATTTACCATTAATAACACTACCAATGATTAGGATCAAATCTGGATTTTAAATAAGTAAAACCACTTTATGTTGTAATGGTGGTTTTATGAATTTTCAATTTCCCTCCAATTTCATTTATGGATAGATTTTTATGGTAATTAAATTGCATTAATATCTTATTACACTTTAATATCCCTTTTTATGTCGAAATATCTGATTTTTTTTATTTGTAACATTTTAATTTTTTAGTTTTAATTTCAGTTTTGATTTCACATTTCATTATTTTTGTTTTAGTGTTTCTATTTTTTTGTTTTAGTTTCAGTATTACTTTAACAGTTACTTGTTTTTGTATTAATATTGCCATATTTTCCTGTTTGCATTTCATTATTTGAGATCTTCACTATTTCAATATTAAGGCTGTGCTTGACAGCGGGCAGGTGGGAAAAGGACAATGCTTTTAAGACTGGCAATGAGTCAGATTTGGACCTAGGATCCATGGGTCTGGACCCGTAAAGTATGGGTTTGGGTCCTGAAAATGAGACCCATGGACCCATAGACCCAGAACCACTCATGTATTGGGTCGGGTCTGGGTCTAAAAATACCCAAACCCATGGACCCATGGACCCAATTTATATATAATATATTATAAGTTAAATATAAGGATTAATGTATAATATTTACACTATATATATAATATATATTATTCTACTATTAAATCTCATTCTCTCTAAAGTCTATAATTTATGTGGTGTATGCACATTGACATAGAATTATTGTATAGATATTGACAAAGTTGATTTGTTGAAGTTAGATATATTTATTTATATGTTGTTTAGCTATCAATGGTTTATGATATTATTCATGTTATATATTTATTTATGGTTGTATTTTATTCATGATATATGTGTATTAACAGAAAATTGTTTAGCACATTTATTTACAATGTTTTCAGTTTAATTAAAAATCTATTTTCTTTAAAAAAATAAAAATAAGTTGGAGGACTCATTAAACCCAAGACCCAGACCCAAACCCATTATCGTCATGGGTCTGGGTCTTGGTCCTGATTTTAAAACCCACACCTAAACCCGGATCCGAACCTATGAAATAAGATTGGTCTGAGTCAGGTATAGGTAGAACCGACCTAGACCCGACTCATTGCCACTCTTAAGTGCTTTACGGGAGGTGATGGGGGATTACATAGGGGCATTAGAGACTATGAGGGAGACTAGTGATGGGTACAGATCAGGGAGGGCTTCTGAGGGTGGTTGTGGAGTGAGGGAGGAGACTGTTACTATGGTGCACTGTGGCCAGGGGCATCGGATCGGGGAGGGCCTTCGAGGGTGGAGGCAGCACGAGGAAGGAAGAATGCGACAGGAAAGGAAGGCACAACGGAGGAGAGGGTGCGGGAGGAAGAGGCGTCGTGTCGGAGAGGGGCGTGGGAAGGTGGAGGCGTTGCAAGGGAGGAGGACTGCAACAGGAGAGGAGGCTGCAGCGAAGGAGAGGGCACGGGCGAAAGAGAGGGCACAGGAGGAGGGGGCGTCAGGTCGGGGAGGGCGTAGGATGGTGGAGGCGTCACAAGAGAGGAGGACTGCGACGGAAGAGGAGGGTGCAGCGGTGGAGAGGACGCGGGAGGAGGGGGCGTCGGTCGTGAAGGGCATGGGAAGGTGGAGGCGTCGCAAGGGAGGAGGACTGCAACAGGAGAGGAGGTTGCAGCGAAGGAGAGGGCATGTGCGAAAGAGAGGGCACAGGAGGAGGGGGCGTCAGGTCGGGGAGGGCGTAGGATGGTGGAGGCGTCACGAGGGAGGAGGGCGCAGCGGAGGAGAGGGTACAATGTTGACTATGAGCGTCGAGGGCCAGTAGGGGGTGGTTTTCTGGTTTTTTTTTTTGAGGGGGGTGGGGGGTTTTAATAATTGTGGGAGAGAGATTTTAATTTTTGATTTTTGAAATTCAAAATTTTGATGGTTTTTAAAAGTAATTCCTGATTTTGATTAAAATCAAATCATAGATTATCTTCAAGATGGATGGATAGGATCAAAGACTTTACTATCTAAAAGTAAAGACAGACATTACCTGATATTAACACACACACACTCTCTCTCTCTCTATATATGTATATATATATGAATGAATGACTTCTCGTACATCCTACCTTTTTTTTGTTAAAATGAGGTAAGATGTACTGAAACTGTTAGATGTGAATCGTAGTAGGGATGTAAACGGAGCAGATACGAAGCGAATCTGTCAATATTCGAATTTGAATTCGAAAATTTTCATCTACATCCGAATTCGTATATGTATCCGTATCCGAACGAATATTAAATTTAATATCCATATCTGAATTTATCGAATGCATTCGAATTCGAATATTATCCGAATTCGACCAAAAAACCTAAATACGAATATATCCGTATCCGAAATATAAATATTATAAACTTGTAAATAATAAACCTAAAACATCACTTGTCGATTAAAGGGAAGCATGTAATGCTAGGTAAAAATAAAATAATAGCATAATACAAACACAATCCAATCTTTTTCTAAAATTAACAGCATATACTTAAAGAATGGTATAATCCATACTAAAAAGTTGACACAAAAGCATTCATAGGATTTGTAAAGCAAGAACAATAAGATCTTGAAATAATACAGTGATTTTGCTACATATAAATGTGAAAGAAATTGATCAGCTTCCAGCTTAAGATATTGCATGGTACTAGAAGCATCTCCATTTTCAAGTAGCACTTCTTCAACTTCATGCATGCTTCTAAAAGCTTCAATTAAGTTACTGCTGGATTTTCCCAAATAGCTTGACAATTCGTGAGTTAGAGGATAATGACCCCTGCATTTTTCAAATCACCAATCAATACAAATGAGCAAATTCCTTCACATAAAAATCTGTTTCCACCACATTATATTTATGTACAAGATTAAAACTTTTAATTTAAAAGTAATGCTATATTTCCCAAATAGCTCAACAATTCCCGCGCTTGAGGATAATGACCCTTGTATTTTTCAAATCATTGATCAAGAGATATGGATGAATTACCCAGTCAATAAAAATCAGTTTCATGGAATGATTTCCACACCACATTATATTTATGTACAAAATTGTAAGTAGTAATACACAGGTAGTTAAAAATAAGGTCAGATGCCAAAAATGGACTAATACCCCAAAGAATGTACCTTGTCTCTGCAATATTCGATTCAACTTCAAGAGTAATTTCCCAATCATCAAATAAATTAGGATACTCCTCAGGATCTACCAAAGACTTAGCAGCTTTCGGGTTGATCTACAAAATGTAAAAAAGGTTCATGTCATTGTGTATAACAAGAGATGAAGAAAGATTGGCACCAGAATGCAAGAAAGGATTTCTTTTCCTTCTTTTTTTTGTCAATGCTCCATGCATTAATACAATTCCTGCTGTCATGTTATAATCCAAATCATATACATGGATGACCTGTCATTCTGCTTCCCTTATTCTAGTTTTTGTGTCAGTTCAATTCACTGAACCATCAATATAACTTCCAATGTATGAGACTTTCAAAAAAAAAAAAACTTCCAATGTATGAGACTTTCAAAAAAAAAAAACTTCCAATGTATGAACTTCCTACCTATATCTATATAAGATCCTTTAACACCTGCATCAAAACTTGCACCAAATGCCCAGAAGGCCATGTAAAAAATAATAATTACAAATAACCTTTGAAAGAGCGCAAAGTGGGTTCGTCTTACCTCAGAAGTATCTTTCAACGAATAGAAAGTGTGACCGTGTCCATGACCGAGCCCGACCTGAAGAGGAGGGGTAGGGGAGGAGATCACAGCCATGCCAATGATGGCGAAGGCGCAAGGATAAAAGAAAAAGAAAAGGGAGTCGCCACCTAGTCTTTTAAGGGAAAGACGAGGAAAACCACAAAAGGATGAATGCATGGGACGCAAATGGGAAGGCTGGATGTTTGCTAACCAGAGGATGGGTAAGGATTCCTATTACGCACGAGGAAGGTGTTAGGCACCCTCGTACGCCCGAGAAACTCGGTCTTTCTAGTCCAAATGCTTGCTAAAGGTTTGATGAATGTTTGCCAAACTGGGATCATGCTCTAATCATGCTAATGTGTATGGATGTGACAAGACTAAATGAATGCGCAAGAC
>JAMKQA010247787.1:0-23917 GCA_024699735.1 Posidonia australis
ATCAGACAGGGGGTAGCCATGCTGCCCCCAAAAATCCTTGATTACTTGTTCTATTCCCTCATAGGATAACCATGATTTATAGAATTTAAAAGGAATGGAGCCCCAATTAGGGGAGTGAGTGCTAATGAGGATAGGTATATGATCAGATACTATCCTGGCCTTCCCAGCACAAATAGAGTCTGGAAAGCTCACTGACCAACCTTGAGACATAAGGAAACGATCAAGCTTAACCATTACTGGGTTTCTTAAAAGTTAGACCAGGTAAAGTAGAAGTTATTTGGGGATAAGTCTATCAGTGAATTCTGATCAATGAAGTGATTAAATCTATCCATGTGATTGTTGCTACAAATAATAGGGGAATGTTCACTAGGAAATCTGATTACATTAAAATCACCCCCTAGTAGCCAGCAATTATTGACCCTAGTACCAATATGGTGCAATTCTTCCATGAAGATGGGTTTCAAACTATGGTCACAGGGGCCATACACCCCAGTCAACCACCAGACCAGATTATTATCCAAATTTTCAAAATTTATGGTAAGGCTAAAACTGAAAGGGAGGCAACTGATTGCCTTGAATTGCTTGCTGTCCCACCCTATCAGAATCCCCCCTGAAGCACCAACAGAGGGGACCCGAGACCAAGAGTTAATTTTACGGCCTCCAACAAATCTTAAAACACTTTCAGGAAACTCTTCCTGCTTAGTTTCACTAACAATAATGATATCACATCTATTAGAAACAATAAATTCCTTTAGTTCTCTCTTTTTATGCCCAGACCCCATGCCTCTAATATTCCAGGCTGCTATAATCATAAAATGTTGATAGTTAAACAGAAGAACCCCCCCCCCCCCATCCAAGGGACCCTAGGGGTCTTCCAGGAAGACTAACTCTTTGCCTTGCTCCTTTCTTATTTGATTAAAAAATGCAATTGAGTCTTCTTTAGAGGATATTGTAATACCAATATTATTACAAAAGCATTTAAATTGCTCATAAGACTCCCAAATCAAAAGATCCTCAGGAAAAGATCCTTGAGCACCAGCGGGTAGCTGATTATCAGTACAAACATCAGAAATATTACTGGATGCAGAGATAAGACTTAGATCAATAAAATTTTCATGAGTAGTGTACAAAATCTCACCTAGAGCATGCACAGGAGTATGGGGCCTAGAGGCAGGCTTCTCGGAGTATGTAGTGTCCAATTCCTCCTGGTCCAAGCAGTCATAGATGGCCATGACCTTTCTGAATTTTGCTAGTGAAAAGTTCCTAGCCTTTAGTTCAGATTGCACCCACTTAGGGTCAACATCACAGGGCTCAATAGTTTTATGGGTAGGAGGGGCAGGTTTAGCTGCAAGATTAGCTAGAATTGTAGGGGTGGGTAATAATCCAGCAGACTCATTTGGTAAGGGCAAGGGGGCAGGGGATGAGGGGGGTCTCATCCAAACATTTTGCCCAGATTTCCACTGGGACTTGGATCTTTGCTGGTGCTTACCGCTGACATTTCCACGCCAACCTTTTTTGAAAGGTTTCCTAACTGGGTTTAGATTCCTAGAGGAGGAGGCTTGAGAGGACTGTTTGGGCCAGGCAGGAAAAGTCTTTAAGGATGGAGGGGAGGAAGAAGAACAGAGGTCCCAACTTAGTCGATATTTGATAGGGTAAACAGTTTTCTCATAACAGAAGAATCTTACATCAGGGATTTCTTTTCCTAGGAGAAGCTTAATCCTTATCCAAGCAAACCCTAAAAATTTGACTCTGTCAAGAGATAAGTCTACCTCAATGAGCTCAGCAAAGTCTGAAACCAACCGATGGAAAACTTCAATACACCATAAGTGGTGCGGGATGCCTTCCAACCTGATCCAAGTCCCTTCCTCCTTGAGGGATAGCACAGTATTTGAGCTGGGCATCCAGTGAACAAAGGACGCAGATAATGAATTAAGGGAGGACCCAAAACGATTCAGGATGTCATTTTTTTCTTTAATGGAAGGAAATTTCAATAGAAATTTCCCATGGGAGAAATCAGAGATTTCAATTTTATTGTGAAGGGGCCAGCTAGTGAGTATGTGTTGGGAAAGCATCTCTAGAGTAAGACGGGAGGAGTGGTCCGTGACTATGGCACAACAGGAGTAATGGATTGTGAGGTCACTGGAAGCGTCATTAGGGTAAATGACAATCGGGTTTTGGGGAGACAACCCAGCCATAGAATATTTATCTGTAGATTCCTGTAAAAAATCACAAATAGCTACTAAATGAGAAGAAGCTTTACATCTATAACAAGCCCCTGAGAACTTACAGTTACTCTTTATATGGCCACGCAGACCATACAAAAAGCAGTGATTATTTTCTCTACAGAAACGTACCAGAAGGGACGAGAAGTGCTTCCTCTTTGCCACCAGAGTCCACCCCGGGGAACCGCAGTCTAGGGTTTCCTCAGCGGAAGAAGGGGAAGAATTCAAAGTGGCAAATCGTGATCCCTCGCACCCAAGATCAGAAAAATAATTACATTTGACAGGCGAAATCTCTACTGCAGAGATAGAGGTCAGAAAATTCGGCGCCATGTTAGGGATTGCAGGGTAGTGGGGGAGAGTACTATCCCCAGACAAAGAGACCCCCTCGTTAATTAAAACGTGAGGAGAGCAGGGCCCCACCAAATCAGCGGAGTGAGGAGAGCAGGGGTCAGACGAAACCGGCACCTCGTCTGCCTGACATAATCTCTGGGGCCCCACCAAATCAGCGGAGTGAGAAGAAGAAAGAATTTTTAAATTATCGCTCGCAAAATTTGCCACTAACCCCCCATCATTACCCCTACAAATATTATAGTCCTCGTGAATGACAGGAGGGAAAAATCGGGAATACCCCCACATAGAGTACAAGGGGTCAGCGAGACCAGGCGTCTCAGCCACGCTACTGCAAGTTGCAAAAGCCACTCTCCGCCGGCCCACCGGCTGGAGAGGGATCGCCGGAGGATCGGCAAGAAATATGGGATCCACACAGACATAATGCAAAGGGAAAGAAACAGATCCACCAATATTTCGTGGAAAAGACTCCAAAACCGATCTGAAAACCAAAGGCAAGCCGATAACATCGAAGAAACCAGAGAAACCACAATGAGAGGAAGCTAAAACTCTTACAATCTCTGAACCAAATACTTCAATGATGCCATCGCCCAAAAAACATGAAACCATCGACTTTAAACACCACTGGGATAAAGGTCTGGAAATAAAGCAACAATCCACAAAAATATATGCATCATTATTAACAGAAAGGCTCAGGCAAGGGGTAGAGCCAAAGAAGATCGCCAGGATGCCAGATCTGGGAGATCTGGGCTCCTCCAAGGGAGGTCTTCTCCGAGAGGAGTCAGGGAGAACAGCTAGAGAAATCCCCTTGTCCGACTCTGCAAGAGAAGCAGAAGCCTTCCTCTTCCGATTGCCCCGAGAAGAGCGAATCAGAGGAGAAGGAGGGACAGAAGTTACCATCTGAAGTGGCACTGCCCCATCCGCGACGCTCGCACCCAGTGCGTTCCCCAAAGCGTGTTTACGTGAGCGAAGATGGTATGGATCTCGACGACCCGAAGGGAGGCGTCGCCCGGCCATAGATCTCACAGGGGAAATGAAAAAATCAAAGGGATCGGAAAAATGGAGCACAGTTTTTAGGTTTTCTCCAGAGCAAAGTTTTTCGCCAGAGCAAAGTTTTTTTTAATTGATGTGAATATTTTGAGTCTAATGTAAAACGCATGTTCTGTTAAGTTTTACACCCGAGACAGTCTAATACTGAACAACTTCATATCAACGTTCTAAACTGTATTACTAAACTAAGTAGGATGAATCATTTTTTTGGGTAGAACAAGCTTTTTTTTGTAAGTGTTATCTTAAAACCGTAATACCGAACTACATATTAAGAAATGTAATATTGAACAACTTCATATCAACATTCTAAACTGTATTACTAAACTAAATAGGATGAATCATTTTTTTGAGTAGAACAAGCTTATTATGTAAATGATATCTTAAAACCGTAATACAGAACTACATATTAAGAAATGTAATACTGAACAAATTCATATCAACATTCTAAACTGTATTACTAAACTATTTCTCAGTTCGTTTAAACAGTACATGTTCATAAAAGTGTAATAACAAGCAATATTTTGAAATTTTTCCCAAAACAGTAAAATAAAATTATTTATCACATAGTATCAAAATTTTGAAATTGTTTGACGTACTTTTTGTTGATGGGCTTCTGTTTGAACATGGAATTTCTATTACATCATCTTCAGATTCTGTTTCACATTCACATGACAATATATTATTTCAAGACATTTAAGAATACGTTTTGGGAAGAAGAAAAGTATTTGTTTTGAATTTTTTTTTTTTTATCTTCTATTTCATTCGTTGGAACTGAAGCTTCATCCTCTTTCCGTCTCCGTTTAGGACTCTTCTCGGATAAATTTCCCATTTTCTTCTTTGATGTTGAAGTCTCCACTAGTTTGGACATTTCTTGGGTTATATTTAGATTGAACATGATTTTCTTTTCACGTTACAAAAAGTTAAAAAAAAAAATCTTAAATGAGGGATAGAATGCTTGAAAACTGAAATAGTAATAACGACATGCTTTACATTTTTATGTGTAAGTGAAACAATGTATGATTCGTGGTTACCTAAAACAACATATGAAGGGGGTTGATCGAAATCGTCTGTCTGCAAAAGGAGTTTCTTACTAGTTGTGCAAAAGAAGTTCCGGTCGAGATGACAAATATCTTCTGTCTGCAAACGGAGGTGCTTACTAGTCGCGCCAAAGAAGTTCCGGTCGAGTTGACGACGGAGAAGTATCGTTGAGGCAATCTCAGAGGAGGATGACGGTTTCGTGCTGAGAATGAAGAAGAAGATGAGGAAAGTTTTTGTCAATCAATGTGGTGGTTATGGAATTTATTTTTTGGGAAAGATTTTTTGTATTTACATATTTTCAACGGGAATCGTGCAAACGTGATTTCCTTTTTTTTTTTTTTAACGTAAACCGCTTCATTATATTGCTTTACTGGTTTATGGTTTTGTGTTTGGGCTGTTTTAGATGAATGGTCAGGATTTAATCTATCATAGATCTTAATCTAAGGGAGTATGTAATAGATATGTACTCTCTCTCTCTCTCTCTATATATATATATGAGAAGATAAAATAGTCAAGATAGTGAAAAGTTAATGCTATTAGGAGTAAAAGATATTTTGAAAAATTGAAGGTAGTTAAGTGACTCACTTTGGCATGGAGCAGTCAGCAACAAGTAATTTTCTCCTTTTATTAAAGTTAAAAAAAAACCCTGCACAACACTCCAAGCACAACCAACTTTTCTCCCAAGATTACAATATATAATTTTGAGGTACCATTCGGGAAAAAGAGCCAGAACTCCAGCAGAAAGTTTGATTACAAAAGAACTCCAGCAGAAGGTTTCGTTCAGCGGCAGTAGCACTGTGGCAGCAGGCGAGGGAAAAATGGCGTCGCCACCGCCGGAGGCTGACAAAAGCCTAGTCTCCCACTACTACTCCTGGCTGAGACGCTCCCTCCTCTGGATCCTCCCTTCCCCCTCAGCCGTCTCCGCTTTCCTCGGGAGGTTATCCGGCGGCCTCTACTCTCCCCGCAGCCCCAGCAGCAAGCTCCGTCGGAGGACGTCCGGCCTCCCTCTCCCTCTCCGGTCAGGCGCCCTCGCCCCCAACTCGTGAGCTCACTGCCTCAGCTTTTGCCGCAGAAGTTTGTGCTTTGGTAGTTCGTAGCTCTTGGGGCTGGGAATGAGCTGGGATTGTGGTGGATTAGTGGTCGGTAGTTGTAATGTCATGGATTTTGTAGTGGTGTTTTGGTGAATCCGTAGGAATATGGATGTCTCCTTTGCTACTAGACGCCGTTGCTTTGAAGTCATAGATCAAACTGTCAGAAATCACCACTTCGGAGTTTGACATTTCGACACTTGGTAGACAGGTGGGATTTATCTCTCTTGGTGATTAGTAGACAGATACTTTTGTCGTATGTTGGCTGTAGCCTAGGCATTCACTATAACACCTTGAATTTAGTCTCACATTGCTTAAGGTGAAGAAGCGAGTAGGCTAAATGAAAACCATGATCAACTACCATATCAACTTCAACTTAAATATTTTAGGCCAAGTTATTAGGTCTAAGGTTGTTATGAGCCATTTGGATCTCGGATGTTACACCCATGGTTGCCATTTCCCTCTTCCTATTGCATTTTCATAGGTCCCATGGTTGGTTTTCATAATGCTGTTGTGATTGTTTCACCACAACATCCCCATTATGAGATGTTTATTCCCTTCAATTTTCAACCACAATATCATTTAGAAATATTTATTCTTCCTATAACTTGTTATGCGAATGCATGAATTACTTGGTAATGTACTCATGAAACTGTAATAGGTGGTTTCTTTTATGGAAGTACACCTTTGTTCCCGTGAAAAATTGTTTCTTTTGATATTAACACGATGAGTTTCAAAACTTTCAATGGATTATGGTTGATGATGAGTAATGTGTACTCATGGAATTCGTTTCAATTGATGGTCCTTTTTTCTGATTGCAGGGTATTAAGTGAAACATCCACAATTATTGGTGTATTGGATGACATTTTGGGACAGACATTATCAAATTTGCATGAGATCCAGAAAAACCTGCAATTTTGGCAATCTCATGCGGAGGTTCATTTCTTTTTGTTCTTAGCATATAAGTCAAATAACCTCTCTGGTAACAAGAAAGTAATGTACTCAACTGTTTTTGTGCCACAAACCTATGATTGCCATGGATGTCATTTCGTTACATTTCAGGGTACAGATACTCAAAAAGCTTACTTCATGGTATTTGAGAGAGGACCAAGGGCTTTTGTCGATGAAACCATTCACATGATAAGCAGACAAGCAAAGGAAGGGTCTTCCATCCAGCACCTTTGTTACTCTGCTGCCGCCTCAATTTCTGAGAAGATATCTATTCTGACAAGTCTGCAATATTGTCTTGCCATTTTTCTTGCCCAGGTTCCTGCTCATTTTTACTCTTATGGTGCATACTGCATATACAATACAGTTAGTCCATTTTTCCACTACCTTAGGCTTGCTCTGTTGAAGAAATTTAGTTATTAGTATTCACCAAATTTCTAGACTCCATGTTTGCTCCCTTTAGCCCCATTGCTTGTTTGCTTATAAACTCATAATCACCATCTATGCTCATGTTTCACTTTTTATCATATGCTATACCTTTTACCATATGTGTGATGTATGTTTCTTAAACTTTTCTGTTTTTTTCATAAGTTAAAGCATATTTTAGTTCAATATCACCTCATACTCTCCACCGAAAAATGCCTCAATTGTACTACATCTATCTGTATGCCTGTGAACTTGTCCTACCATGTTATTATGAATTTAATTGCAAAATGGCAGTTTATAGTTTTATATTATGTCTAGCTTCTTATGTCTCTAGTTGATTTATTGGTTACTTGTGTAGGTTTATATTGAGGTTGACAAACATGAAGAACAATTAATCAGTGATCCTGGCAAGGCATTCCCTTTGCTGTTGGTGGCCATCAATTCTTTGTTTTCAAGTTTAGAAATGTCAATTGTCCAACGAAAGGATCTTCACAAGGTCCAATATTTTTAATATTAAATTTGCTTCTTTAAACAATGTTAAAAATCTATTGGAAAATAATGAACTAAACTGGTATGATAGATATTTTGATGGATATCTTATCATATGTTACTGAAAATACATGCCATTGACCTCCTTGCAGATCAATTCATGTGCTCTTTCATTCGAAAGATTACGAAATGTTGACCATGATAGGTCAGACTGGAGCCAAACTTCTATAAGAGACACTACAGATTTGATTTATCAAAATCTTCAGAGACTTGATTCTTATATAAGTATCGTTGTAAGTGAACTAATTTGTTTAATTGACCATATAACTACCATATTTGACAACCTAGTCTTCAGTCACTTAATGATAAATATTTACAGTACACTGAGGTTGCTGTTGCTATTTGTACTTCATTGCTTGCTTTCTGTGCAAGTCAGTTCTCGTTTGAGCATTGTATGATGGATATTTAATACAATCTGTCTTGATTCATCTTTAAATATGTCTTGGTCATTCTAGTTTCATGTGGGCAATTGTCATGGTCAGTGGTTATATTTAGAAGTTCTACTTGAACTTTCATTGGAATAAATTTTTATTTCCTGGGGGACATTGTACTTGTCATTTTCATGTGCACACAACCTTTTCCTTAATGAGTAATGGTTTTTGCCATAATCTTTAGAGATTATATCTGATCAAGAAACATTTATAAGGTGTAGACATACATAACATGTAACTCAAAATGAAAACGTGAAACTCCTGACTGATCAGGACATGCACATACAAAACCAATATTTATTTCGTTGCAAGATTTTCTTTTTATAATTGTGATACACAGTTGAGTTACATTTTACAAACAAATTTTAGCAACTCAATGAAATATCACTGGCAATTTGTACGTACAATTCTGATCAAATTGTCTTTTCCCATTGTGCTAAAACAAATCATAATGCAGTAAGAGTTTATAGAAAGAGACTAGGTTTGGGAAAGGGAAAATGAAGGATGTTGCAAGGTGTTGGAATCAGCAAGAATTGGTAGAAGGGAATAAAAAAAGGAGAGGAAGTTGTTGCTACACTCAGGAAAACTTTATTAGAAATTTAGAACAACTCGAACAGTCTTATATCTGCTAGATATACTCATGAAAGTGAGATTTCAGTGGATTGCTACATTGGAATGAATCATTATCTATCATTGTTGAGCTTTACAACTCCTTGGACCAATCAATAATGTTATAAATTTTATTCAACAGCAAAGATTTTCTTTTCATAAATTTTATACAAAGCGATGCAAACTAGGGAAACAAAAGGAATAGAAAACTGATGAATATAATTATGCACTGTATGGATACAAAGAATAGGAGCATCTTCCCTACAGACCGTTTTACATTGATTTTGATGATAAAAGGGCCATATGATTCTATACCTTTACTACTTTTATACTCTGCAAGAAGAATCCTTGCTTATGTAACTTTCAAAAAGAGTTCATGTTGTGCTTTTAGGTTGTTAGATTAAATAGATTCTTATATGGATTTTTGTGTTATCCAATGAATAGATTACTTGTAAGTTAAGTTGTTCTCCTATATATAGGAAATTGTAATCCTTTGTTATTGAATGAACAATATAGTAGTTTCTTCTCATCTCACATAGTACTATAGTCTTAGAAAAATCCTAAAGTTTTAAAGAAAGAGAGAGTGTGTGCACAGTAACCATCGTCACCGTCGATGGACCTTCGTCGTAGCACTACCGTCGACGGACCTTCGTCGCAGCACTACCGTCGACGGTGGCGGATTTATGGGAAAACTTTCGCTTTTTTGTCCTCCTTTCCCATCCAAAGTTTGATTTGCCACCGTGAGGCGTAGATCCGATCAAGTCCATCGCAGGCAAACCTAAACTTATGTTGTTCCTTCGCCACTGGCCTTGTAAAAACTCCTTCCAACTGTCGGCGGACTTCTCCTTGTAAATCAACTTCGGTGTCGTTCCTACGATTTCTTGCACTGCTGGCCTTGTGTGCTCTCGCTGTCGACTCCTCTGCCCTCTTTCAGCATCGTTAGCCACCTTCCCAGGCCTTTCCCACGTGGCCGGTCTTGCCTTCTCCGCCCTTCAAACGTGTTGCCGACCCTAGCACTCGCCCTTTAAAGCCACTGTTTGTTGTCTTAGGCCTTTTCTAGCACCAGTAGCCCTGGTTTCTCTTCTCCAACTATCAACTATCCAACATATAAAAAAAAAAGGGAAAGGGGGAGAGGAAGAAGGAGAGTTCCTGCTGAATCGCCATCAGCAGCACACTTGCCATCGTCCAGTCTCGTTGTCTAATGTCTCTAGGTAGAAGATGATCCCCGCATCCACTTTTGAACCAGTCTTTGCAACGACGGAGTCCTCGAACTGGTCACAAATGAGTAGCCCGACAGCTCTAATCTTGAGCTCGGTGCGCAACAGGAGCAGGATGTCCTGCTTTGCCTTCCTCTTCAAGTGATTTATGTGCTTCACCTCCTCGGCTCCAAATGCTTCATTGTAAACTTCATTGCCCCCTCCGCCTTGCTCGTCGGGACCCTCGAAGATGTTGAAGTAATCCAGCGTCATCGTCTGGAATATGTCCTTTGTGGAGGTGGATCGAGCACCAGGTTGGAGTAGTAGGAAGGAAAAGTAACAGTGAGGAAGGAGAAGAGAGAAAGTGAAAGAAGAAGAAAAAAAAGTGAAAAAAATAGAGAGAGTGAATGTTGAAAAAATGAGAAAAAAAAGGCGAAAGGGAGGAGAATGTGAGAGAAGGGAACAAATTTGTTGTTCATATTCATGTCTTAGATGGCTTTCAGATCTTACGTCATTTTTGTTGTGTGAACCAATCACGTCTTTATGTGTTGGTGCACGATTTGACTGCCTCGTTAGTGTTTTGATCTTATGTTGTCTCCGTTGTATGGACCTGTCACGTCTACATGTATTGATACAACAGTATAACTGTCTTGTTGGTGTTTTGATCTTACATTATCTCCGTTGTGTGGATCTGTCACACCCACACGTGTTGGTGCAACAGTCTGGCTGCTTTGTTGGTGTTTTTTTGATCTTTTTTCGTATTTGTCTAATGACTTCTAAGGAGCTGTTAGTAAAGAATTTGAGTAAGACTTCTGGAAAGTTACTACTTTCATTTATTTCAAGTTATGTAATTTTTTTTCAATAACATAAAGAATCATTATGTAACAAGCTGTGTATATTAGATACTCTAGCTTGAAGAAGAGTGTTGATTAAATGAATCTTTATATAGATCTTTATGTTATCCATTGAATAGGTTACTTGTAGGTTAAGTTATTCTCTTATATATAGGAGATTGTAATTTTTTGTTATTAAATGAACAATATGTTAATTTCTTCTCGCCTCACATGGGTTTTTCGTATATAAAAAAAGGAGTTCACATTTCACTTGCATTGCACGGAATTATTTGTGCCGAAGCCGTAGAAAGTTTGTTTCTCCCAATATACCAACTGATACACAATTTTCTGTTAATTGTTCTATTAAAAATATAAATGTATTTGTTGACATTTCTATTCTGAGATTAATATGCTTGTATCCACATTCGTGCTTAGGTCTCCAAGTGTAAGAAACCAAGGCAAATGACTTTGTATTGGATAAGATATACATTTGGAGCAGTTGGATTCTCAGTATGTACATTTTGGATTCTTCGCCATAGTCAGTTGATGGGAAGTTCTGACATCGATGATTGGTTCCGTGAGGCGAAAGAATCGACGTCTAGTTTCTGGAAAATCCATGTAGAACAGCCAGTATGGTCCCTTATCACCTTTCTCAATTATACTGTATTTTTAGCTTCTCGAATGATGTTTTTGAAATTGAACATCTAACTGAGCTAGTCAATCCCATTCACCACTGGTTCACCTGTTTTACCCCAAAATTTGCAATCCAACCTGTAAAATACTTAAGTTTTATTTTAAGAATTTGAGATAAAGTACACTGAAAATTTTTGGTTGGATTGGTTTGTAACCATTTGTTCTAACCTAGTTTTATGGTTTATTGTCGTATATTCATTGGCAGGTACAATTGAATATGGCATGACAATAATCAAACCAGACAATCATATTTCTAGAGTGGTTATGCTGGTGCAACCTCCGATTGACCACTTCCTGATATCACTGTTTTGCCGATATTAATTATTTAGTTGTGCATGTGATCTTTCTAAAATGGACTTTCTACTTGAAAACATGTTTCTTGATAAAAGGAATATCCCTGACAAGAAATTGGGCAAATAAGCATACCAATGACTCAATAAGTGGACACTAGGTGGATAGTTTGAGCTAAAACTGGTTCACGAATTTCACTTTTCTGTTTGAATTTTCTTCTGCTTTGTTTTGCTGTTTGCATTTCACAATTTAACATCCATCAATGTTATAATTTGAATTTTAATAGGTCATGCATTGAGTTTTCTGAGAAATGCTTGATTGTTTTAGTGAATCTTTTAATTTGAAAAGTTTCTGATTCTAGGCTCAAATCGTAGAGGTACTACACTTAATATTTTAGGTTTCAGAAACATCTTGCATATTTCAATTTTTTTATGCATGAGCTGAATTTTTGATCAGTGTCATGTGCTTCATTGAATCTTTAATCGGTATCATATGCTTCATTGCATTGGTTTCATTGTGCCAATGGTTATTCCCAAATATTGGTTTGAGGTCCCATTTCACATGGATGTATGTCTTTGTGGTTTCTATGTTTGGTCTTTTATTTTATTGCAGTTATTCTCTTGATATCTTTTTTGATTATGCCCCCATTAAGTCATATGACAGACTGTTTGCTGCTTATATATGCTTTTTAAATTTGGGTCTGTTTTGTTTTTCATCTTCCTCCGGATAGACTGTAGATTGTAAATGGCTGTTTCTTTCGTAATGTTAGCTCTATGCATAAGTTTTTCTAGGTTTAACTCTTACACTACGTCTGTTACTGTCAGCTTCTCTCTATAAGAGATGAACTTTTTGAGACGTTTAGGAGGAGACACAAAGCTGGTGTAATAGAAGTTGAAGAAGTGAAGCTTACAGCAAATTCATTACACAGGTTAACTCTGTTGATTTAAATCTTTATAAATGTTTGAATAACAGAACACCAAACACTGAGACCATCATCAATTTTTTAATCATGTCCATATGGTTGTTGGTAAACATAAATATGAAATGACGTAATGTTTTTTCACTGTCTTGATGGCCGTCACTTGTTTCATATGCACCACTATCTAGTTCTGAGAGAGTTACACTGGATACCACTCCATATGTTTACCATTTTTTATTATCGTACTACCATGGGCAATTCTTTATTCAAACACTGATCTTTGTCCACACAAAAGAAAATGCTATTGTTTAATTTTTCAAATATTTAGATATTTAATGGTAGATAGGCTGAGAGGCATATAAATATATTTCCATATCTTTTTGTCTTGATGGATTAAGTCACTAAAGAAATTCAAGAAAAGATCCATTGGTGTATGTTACTTGCAGATGATATAGTCTTAATGACTATATAAACTAGCAGGATACGACTGAATATATATATATTTGATTCAGTAGCCTAGCTGGTGGGTTGGTCTCCATAAATCTACAAATATCTACACCACTTGGTTCAAAATTGGGGCCTTGCAACATATTTTTACAAGCGTGGTCAAGTGCTCTAAAGTTGTTGGTTGATAGAACCGCATGTATGTAGTGTATGTTTAGTAAAACATGAAATTGAAATGAGGGGTGTAACACTAGATGGATGTAACATTCCAAAAAAAATATATTTTAGATATTTAGGATCCATCATAAGCAAAAATTATGATATTAAGGAGGATGTTGCCCGGAGAATTAAGCAAGATGGTTGAAATGGAGAAGTGCCTCTAGTATTTTATGTGATAACCATATATCAATCAAGCTAAAATGAAAAAATTATAGAACATTTATACGACATGCTATGCTTTGTGGTACAAAGTGTTGCATGGCTAGAAAATGACATATCTAAAAGGCAAGTGTAGCCGAAGTGAGGCTGTTAAGATGGAGTGAGAATAATTCAATGGGTAAGTTAAGAAATGAATTCATTCGTAATAGAGTGATGGTAGCACCAATTTAGGATAAAGTGAGGGAATTGTTTAGTGTTTTGGACATGTTCAAAGAAGACCTTTGGATGTACCTGTAGCAAAGGGTGAATTAGTTAATGTCAATGGATCTAGAAGAGGTACATGATGGCCTAAATCACATGGTTAGAAATTGTAAAAAATGGATCTACATGTGCATAATCTAACAAAGGAAGTAGCAATGGATAGAGTTAAATGGCGAGAATGGATTCATGTTGCTGAACCCACATGGTGGGACTAAGGCATAGTTGTTGTTGTTGTAAGGTAGATAGGTGGATAAAACATGACAGCGTAGAGTTGCCAAGAACACAGTTAGCTTAAAAAAAAAGGTTGTGGTAGTGTGCTTCAAAACAAAAGATTCAATTTGTAGGCACATATTGGGAAAATTTGTTCATATGTGAGGCTTAAACTGGATTTGGTGAATTTATGTCACACGCCTTTAATAAAATGAACTAAAATTAAGATCACATTCTTTCAATAATTTACCCAATTCAGTCATGCGGTATAAACATGGGTTCAACACCTTTCAGAAACTATTTTAAGTATTTTGCCTCTTTTTTTTGTTGCCATTATTTGTTCACAAGTTTTATTTTCAATTTATTCCTTGAGAACCTAAAAGTCATTACATGTATATATGAATCAATTTGATTGTAAAGGTACTTGTTAGCTAGATGTGTTAGGTTGATTTTGGATGGATTGCAAATCATTACTTTGGAGCTGGATTTTTTTAGAGAGCCTAAACTGTATTATATCCTCAATCTGATGCAATTTTTTAGTGGCCTTCTATCTAAATAGACTAACACATATTGTACTGATACAGTGGTGGAGTGGATTGTCTTTATCCACTTGGGATGTAGCTCTTGAGATGAAGATAAGAGGGTGTTTCACGAACATTGAATTGGATCATGTAATCTTTTTCTAGTTACTATCTAATAGTGAGCAATTAATGGATCCGTTGACCTTGATGGGAGCATCATGACCATGTGATCTCTGAATCAGGGGTGAAGTCATGAATTAATGTTGGGGGCCAGATACTGAAGTATGGAGAATAAAAAAATCGAAATTTACAAAATTATATGTAAACTACAAGTACAAACAACTTTCTAAGAATAAAATTTTTGATAACAAAATAATTTAAATAGAAGTCTTTGAGTTTTCTTGTTGTCATGCACAATGTAAACACCTTCTTTCCTATTTTTCATCAATAATAGGTGCACGTCTGCTAGATTTGTTTCCATTGATGCAACACAAAGCAGACAATGTTGAACTAAATGATTTGGATCTTCTTAACCTAATAGAGCCTTCTTTTTTTTTATTTTTGGTTCTAGTTGTGGGTTTACATCAATAATGTGTAGAAAGTAGAACAACATCAACTGAAATCAAACCACCACCAATATAATGTGAATCCCAAATGTCAAGCTTATGGGACTGGATTTTGCTTCCTCTGACATAAGGTTGGAAGTGAGAAGTTTATATTTAATGAATCAAGTTTATTGTTTTCAGTACCTTTCTCCTAAGGATATAACGTGATTAAAATTTATTTTGAATGGAGGAGGGACCATTTGCTTTACACCCCTCTTCTTGTATTTAAAACCATCAACTGATCTCTGTTTATTTTGTTTTAAGATGGGGAAACCACAGTCCACAATCACCCTTTAAACCCTAGACCTTTTATTTTGATTTTGATGAACAGCTGTTGCTGTCTAATTAGAAATTGTAAATGGGCTAGGTTGACATCTTTATTGCATGAGTTAAGTAGATCCTTGAGTCCTTGACAAAGAATGCACATTGTTGTATTTCCTATTCCTAGATATGACTTGGATGGTATGACTAACTAACACATTAAGCAAATTGTCTGTGTTTATGTTGTTAATTGCAATATATAAGTTATGGCTCTTGTGTTCAATTCCATAATTATAAGAATATTAGATAACTAGTAAAATAGTTAATAAATTATAACTAACGGACTTATGTGATATTAAAGATAAAAACTTGGGATAAAACATGCTATTGCAAAAATATACCGTCCAATGCTAAGTGTTGTGCTCCGTTGTAGATAATCTTGTAGACTTGTCTATAATCCTTATCCATTATATTATTTGGGTAGATAGAACAATGATCTGTTTGGTTTAGCTTTCTCCATTGTTAGATCTATACAACAATACATCACCTTTCTACAAATACACATGGGACATCATCTTTATTAATATGTACATACACATGGAATGTGAGGATACAAGCAGACTTATATTGTGAAACACAACAAAGAGATGTGACCACACAAGACATGCATTGTTCACATCACATGATCACAGGAGAGGATGTGCTGCAGAGTTTACCTTTGATGGTTAATCTACAAATCTTTTGTCAACTAAGATATGAAATATCTAAAGAATGTGACAATTTTGACACCGGTTTCTGAGTGGCACATCATACCCTTTTATGAATCATCTTTCAACTAACTTCCTCCACCAAACCTGGAAGGAAATTTGATGGGTATTCAATTCATCTATATCTACACCATAATTTTGTGTACATGATTGACTCTATTATAGAAAAATGAAGAAGGGAGTAGTGGTTAAGAAGGATAACTAAGGTTGGGGGTATACGTGATTGACTGTTATAAATGTAGGAGTAGTGGTTAAGAAGGATCTATAAGGTTGGGATTGACTTGGCTGTGGCTGCATGGGTTATTTTCTTGTTCGACAAACTATTTAGAATGTTCTAGCTACTACAAATCTAGAGTGTGGGTGTGGGCTATAATTAAGATGTTCTCACTAATGTCTACTAAGATCTAGATGGATGTAGATCTGCAATTACATGTTCACATTGGAAACTTTTGGGTGCTATTTAATAGGTTTGCAAGCACCGGCAGCTTGATATTTTTAATGCAGTCGTTTTTCTGATGATGAGGACATTCATATTACCACTACTGATAAAATAAGGCAAGTTACATGCTTAAGCATGCTTTACCAATTTCAGTTATTGGTAAACATTCATATAATTACTAGGCAAATTACATGCTTAAACAGACTACAAATTACAGGCAACAGTAAGAAATTGGTAATAAAAATAAGTTGAATTCGGTGAAAGATGACATACTTAATTTTTGTCTGCTGCTGTATCATAGGATGTTATTGGCATTTAGTGAGCAAACAAAAGGCAAAAAATTTCCAAACAACGCAACTGACCAAGAAATGCTGGAAATAGTCATGTCTAGGTAAGTGCTTCAATATCTAATATAAATCCTTTTTTTGTAGCAATCAGGTGTGCCAGGAGGTTTGATTTAGTACTTACGAGATGAAGTTTTTGGGCATACTTGTTTGCACCTTTTTCCTTCTTATGCAGATATGAGAAGGAAGTATTGCATCCAATTCAAAATCTCTTTAGTGGAGAGATTGCAAGTGCCATGCTTATCCAGGTAAGACTAACATAATAATCAAGATTTATTATAAACCATTTTCTTAATGTTCTCTTTCTATGCAGATTCAGAAGCTAAAGTTGGATCTTGAGACGTGAGTAAAACATTCACCTTGAACCTATTTTATCTAAAAATTTTAAGCATAAGTTCGTGTCATTTATGCCTTCTTCACTGGATATGTCACTATCAATAATTCCTTTTTGTTTTGGTCCCTAATACATTTGGGGATGAAGTTTCATAAATTTATTGATGAAGTGATAATGTGTTTTTTTGAACAGAGCAATGCTAGAACTTGATCAGATACTCAAGGCCAATGAGATAAACTTTGCAATTCTTGCTGCTCTTCCAGCATTTTTTGTTTCTGTTATCCTGCTCATGTTAGCACGTGCATGGATTCTACAGGTGCGTAAATTATTTCTAGTTGAGATTTTCCAAGGAACAATCCTATGTTTGTTTCCTTTTTTATTTGCATTGTCTTTGTGTTGTAAATTGCTATAGTTCCCATTATATTTTATCTTAGCTGGAAGAAAGATGTACTCGTTGCTTTTCTACTGCTTTAACATTGTGTTATATGAATCAGGACAAAGGTGCTGAGGGCCGAGGAAGGATAGCTCGTCTTCATAGGAGGCTTTTGGTTGCAGAAATTGAAAATAAGATTATGCGGTTTCAGGTTTGCATGGACCAGGGGCTGGTAAGCATAAATATACAGCTTTTTGAACAGCATATTGTTAGTAATATTTACCTATTGTTCAGTAGATGGAGTCAAAGTCTGGACATTCATATGCTTTATAAACGATTTGTTCTTGTCTTTTTTCACTTGTATTAGTGGAACAGATTACAAATATCATATAGAACTGTGTGATAGAGCTTGAAAAGTAATTGACCAAATAGTATTTTCATGTTGGTGAAGCAATTGCATATGATACAGTCAGTAGCAGCTCCTGTCATCTGAAGATTGGTATGATATGACTATTTTTTTGTAAGGGAAAATTTTCAATGTATGGATGTTTTTAAATTTTTTTACAAAACTATAAATATACCTTTTTTTTTACAAATTATTGCTCTGACAATCAGTGATTTTTTAGAACACACACACACAATATTTCTGATGCCAACCATTGCCGAGTTCTACGAAGACAATACTAAGTATACATTTTATTCATTCAATAGAACTCAACGTGTTCTATGCTGAATTCTATTGAACTCAGCACTCACCAGTGTTGAGTTCACTTTTTTATTTTTTATTTTCAAAAAAACGACTCACAACCATGTGGACCCATAACCATGTGGCGATTAGAGCCCTAGATTTGTAAAAAAAACTTGGAGAGAGCCATAGTTTTGAAATGAAGTTCAATGTAGGAAGAAGATGCTCAGTGCATGTTCGGATTGGTGCTTTATAGCCTTGATCACCTCTACAAGGCTGCAGAAAAGCATGCAAAGGAAACAGGCGAATGGTTAAGGTCCTTTTTCCCCTTTGATGCACATGACATGCTCTTGTAGTAGGTAACCTATCATTTTTCCTTGAATTAACTTGTTTTCTTTCCATTTCATTTTCAGTTTGAGGCAGGATATACTTGACATAGGGAATCCTGGATTTCGAACGGAACACAAACTTACATTGACATCTAGAATGGAGAGACTATATGAATGCATGCTTCCTACATTGAAGCGTCGTTAATTGTGGGTTTCAAATTAAATACTGCAAAACTTCATATGAGCTACTGAAAATTGTTTTTAAGTTTCATTTTTTGTGCAATCAAATTCTTATCCTGTTCCTTTGTTGATATGCAAAATTATATGTTAACAATGGTGAAAATTCCATGCCTCGTAATCTTGCTTGCGCCCACATTAAAAAAGGTTGCATGGGACGGACCCATGTATTAAAAGACAGAAGAGGAACCAATTGATGTAAAATAAGCACTTATTGTTGATTCGAAGTAGGGGAATGTCATTCAGGCATTTATCATGTACAAGCGATACAATCCTTCATATCCCACGTAGTTGTGATTTCCAATATTTTTTCATTGGTCTCAATACATAAACCCATGAGTGCATCCTTGGTGTCCTAACTCTGCGTGATTCTCTCTGCTATGGTGTCCGATCGTTCTGGCCGTCGAGCTAGCTTCGGTCGGCGTGCAACTGTGCTCTCACCGTACTACCTCAGGTCGTCGTGTAAGAGATCTTCCTCTACTGTGGCCCTCCCTGAGAGCTCAGCGACCGGTAAAACTCACCATCGGTCGGTAACCCCTTCTTACTCTTTGCTTGTTACGGACTTGGGAGGTCGTAAGAGGAAGGCGGCCACTCCCCTCCTTGAGCCCTGATCTGGCTCTTGTGGTCGGGACATCTCCACTGGTCTCAGGTGGGGTAGATCTCCTTCTGCGGCCACCCGATCGACTAGATCTCGGGATCTGGTGATAAAACTCGGTGTCAGTGTTTGTTTTCAGCTAGATTTCTCAGCACCTTCGAATATTGTGGTGGATTGCATGATTTTTACCAGATCTTTGTCACCAAACTGGTTTTATTTGATGAATTTGGTTTCTTTGCATACTAGTGTTTTTGCCCTTTCTGGATCCGTTACTCTAGAGTTTTTTTATACCACTGTCAAGGACATGCCTGCGATTATTGTTGTAGATGAATTTTTAGATACTGGTGGATCTCAGTTGGGAGTTTCTTACAGTCCCTCTGGGACTCAATGTTCAGATGTTTTATTTTTAGATCCTGTCTATTTTCCATTGTCGCCGACAAGCTTGCTTTCGTCGGTGGGATCCTAGCGAGGGACTCTGTGTCCTCGGAGTGGAGTCGGGCTGGAAGACTCTGACGCCTCGGGTTCTGTTTGGGGGTACTCTAGGTATTTTCCCCCGATTATTTCGAAAGTTTTTAATTCGCTTAGTGAGGATAAAGGAAAGATGGAAGGTTATTATGAGGGTGATTTCGTAAATTCGTTGGTGGGGCCAACCCTTTCACCTTCTCATTCTGTCTTATCAGGATTTATTGTTGCCTCTCCCGCTTTTCAAATCGACAATTCTTGCACTTATAATAATATTACCACGCCGTCTCTATTGTCAGAAACTTCTGACGATTGCCATTCTGCGTCCCTTGAGAAGCGAGACGAGTCACATAGCATTAACTCTCCGTCTCCGACTGCAGCTTCGTGTGAGAGAGAAATTGGGGACTTTGACGGGGTGGGACATGGGCTTTCTTTGGAAAATATCATTCTCTCCCCTGCCACGGACTTAAATATTTCCCTAGATTATAACAGACCTTCTTATTATCAGTATGATAATGAAGTGGCTTACGGGGATGATTTTTCGAATTCCGAAAATTCTGGGGTTCCTCCGCATGTGGGTACACTCCCTGACACAGACATATCGTCTAGCTTTTACCGCCTTTCCCAGGCACCCACTACTCAGCTTTCCTCTGGCTCGCGATACATCCCAACTGGTTCGCGATTCGCGGTATTCCAGTCTTCCCCCCAACACATTACCCCCACTTTCGCAGCTTCCAGAAGGCACCTTTTCCCTTCTGGTCTTGAGAGCGGCAAAGCTCTGTGTTCTGAAGAAGATTTCTCCATTGGGTGGGAAACAATCACTCGGCGAAAAGCTCGCCCTCCTTGGGTAAGCTTCTGTATACTACATAAAAGATACTTTAAATGTGGGCTGAAGGGCCATGAAAGGAAAAATTGTAGATATAAGGGTTTTTGTTTTAAGTGTAAAGCCTCCTCTCACTCCGTAGCACTGTGTAAATTTTTTCAGGGTATGGCTCCTAATCTTCCTCCCACCATTAAATCTGTTGGTTTGTCACCTCAGAATCCATTTATTTTGGCTCCTTCTGAGGCAGTATGTCAACAACATATGCTATTGTTGTGCAGTGCAATCATAACAGCACACAACACCAACCTGACAATAGAAACCCTACAGGAACACATTCGGGTGCATTGGTTAAATGCTCCCAACGTGGAGGTCCAGACCTTTTCATCTGGTAAATTTTTATTGACTTTTCCTTCGACAAAAGATAGAAACGATTCACTCAATCAATACGGTCCAATGCTTCAGTTGATTTCAGCCTCTTTCATGCCTTGGACCTCTAACTCCAATGCCATTTGTAATCTTAAAGAGGATGGAGTCTGGATTAGACTCGAAGGTGTCCCATATCATCTTAGGAATGTTGATGTTTTCAGACACATGGTAGAAAGTTTCGCTGACCTCCTGGAAGTGAATATGAATTTTGTAAACAACTTGGGGTTCTCCAGAGTTAGAGTAAAAGTCCACTCAGGAATGGAAGTACCAGACTGTAGGTTTTTTGCCTATGGTAGATCGGTGTATCCTATCAAATACCGACAGAGCTGGGACCTATGCTCTACATCTTCTGAAGCTACTACACACTAGACTGATTCATGGCCCCCCAAACCTCCCACTAGACCCCCTTCCAGTGCTTTGAATCCTATTCGTAAACAATTCAAACCAAATAGAGGATGGAGGGGTAATAGAGGCAATAGAAATCAAAAGATGGGTGAAAATGTCTGGACTCGACCCACCAGCCCAAAATTGAAGACCTCATACAAGACTACTGGGTTTCGCCCAATTCCTTCCTCTTCTCCTAGGGAAGATCTCCCTCCCAGCATCCCTTCCATAGCCTCTCCTACTATCGGAGACACTGAAACCACAAAGTTCTTTGAATCTGAACTAAAGGCACGAAACCTCTCTTTATCCAAATTTAAGAAAGTGCTGGCTGTGTATGATTGCTTGGAAAGTGATGATTTGGGAGGCTCTGGTGAGGTTTTGGCTGATCATGTGGCTGAGCCGTACCCCGCAACACCGCTTCATGCCCCAAGTAATCAGAATGCTTTGACTGCTACTACTCATATTCCAGAAAATACTAATGCTTGCATTCCTAGGACTGATTCTGCTGCTAAGCTTTCTCCTGTTATTAGGTCTGATTCTACTGATAATGCAAGTGCTACATTTTTAGAAACTGATGGCTCTTTATTGCATGATGTTCTTACTTGGGATTCATATAGTCATTTCAAGGAATTTGCTGCAAAGATTGGTATCACTTTTAATACCATCCTTGAGGCTAAATGTTTCTATAATCAGGTTAGAAATGACTAAGGGTTGAGCAGCTAAAATTTAAACGAGGATTCTAACATGTTTGAGAACTTCGCTTCTCTTTCCATCTCATAATATATTTAAATGTTGATAGCTGCTTGGAATATAAGGGGCATGGGTAGTGGTGGGAAACAAAGATCTATGAGGAATTTGATTAAAGCAACCAAATGTGGTATCATAAATATAAGTGAGACTAAGTTTGAGATTATACCTCCACGGACTTTAAACTACATTGGAGGTGGCATACTCACTCAGTGGCTTTTTTTTACCTTCTCTGGGTGCTTCTGGGGGTATTGCCATAGGTTGGGATGACAGTATAGTTACAATGTGTGACAGCATAGTGGAAACATATAGTATTTCTATATTTTTTAAAAATATTCAAGATAATTTTGAATGGTGGCTCACTGGAGTTTATGGTCTGTGTGTCCCAAGTCTAAAACAAAACTTCTTAATCGAACTGGATTCCATTGGTGATAAAGTGAATTCTAATTGGGTTTTAGGAGGGGATTTTAACTTGACACGATTTTCATATGAGTATTCTGCTAGGAACAGTATTCTTAGCCATATGAAAGACTTTAATGAATTCATTGATAATCGTCATTTATTGACATCTCTCCTAATAATTGCAAATACACTTGGTCAAATCTCCATGATACACCTACCATGGTCAGATTGGACAGGTTTTTAATTTCCACTGGCTGGGGAAATCACTACCCTAACTCTTACTGTTTGGGAAAACCCAGAGTTATTTCTGACCATATTCGAATAATGCTCAACACTATTCCATATGATTGGGGGCCTTCACCATTCAAATATTACAAATCTTGGATCCTAATTGAGGGTTTTTCCAGCTTTGTGGAACATTGTTGGTACAAGTCTTCAAATGTTTGTGCTGCCATTTCTCCTGTGGCAAGATTTTCATACAGGTTAAAATTCCTGAAAAAATGCATTAAATTGTGGATTGTTCCTATTAGGGAGATGAGGAGAAGCAGACTCAGGCTGGTGGAAACTCAAATAGCACATTTAGACTCACAGTTGGAATGCCATTGTGATACAACTGGATTGATTAGGAAATTAAGGGAATTTAAGGAAGAACATTACTCTCTCCTTCAAGAACAAGAAGCCTATTGGAAACAAAAGTCTAGGATTCAATGGCTTAAGGAAGGAGACCTTAATACCAAATTTTTTCATAATATGGTAAAGCATAGAAGAAGAATTAATAAAATTCATTCCCTAACTATCGATGGCATTCAGGAGTTTTCCCCGCCTTTGATAAGTAAAGAGATAGAAAAACACTTCTTTGGGATTTTTAACAAAGAAAAGAGATCTTTACCTAGTCTTGACTGGGACAGGTTGGTGCCCACTAAGATTCTTGTGGCAGATGTATTGGAAAGTCCTTTTACATTACAAGAGATTCAAAGTGCTGTCAAAGCACTCCCAGGGGAAAAAGCTCCTGGTCCAGATGGTTTTCCAATTTGTTTCTTCCAACACTTTTGGGATATTTTGAAAGATGATATTGTGGAAGTTTTCAATAATCTCCACTCAACATATGATTTGGAATGCCTCATCCACATTAACCAGACTTTTATCTCCCTTATTCCCAAAAAAGATGGAGCCAAAGAGATTCGAGACTTTCGACCCATTAGTTTGGTTAATAGTCTTTACAAGATTATTTCAAAAACATTAGCAACTA
>JAMKQA010247789.1:0-15523 GCA_024699735.1 Posidonia australis
CACCTTGGTGCGCCAGCCCTGCTCACAAATTGCTGAACTCTGGCTTGCTAACGGGTTTGGGGTCTGGTTTTATGGGCTGATCACATCCAAAGCAACATAGGGACTCTCATTCCTGGGTCACCTCAAAATTGGGGTGTCTACAACTACTACAGGGGTTTAAACATAAAAAAGTTAGGACCTAGACATAATGACCTAAGGACCTAAGTGTAACAATCAAAAACTTAAGGACCTAACCTAATCTACTGCCATTCGAAGATCACAGTGCTTTAGTCTCTGGCGAGAGGTCCGACGAGGCGCTGGTGGTGACACGGTAGCGGAGAGGCACGGACAAGGATCGGAAAAGCTGGAGGGAGGTGTGAGCAGACTCTTTAAGGTGTTGGGCACGATCAAGACTACCTGAGGTGCTCCCCCCTTCTCGGGCTTCGGGGAGGTGGTCTATCGGCATTGGGGAAGATGACGGCAAGGTGGCTGCAATGGTCCGGTGGCAGAGAGGTATGGGCGAGGACCGGAGAAGCATCGGAGGACTGTAGGAAGCTTCCAGGGACTGTGGGTGAAACAGGGACTAGCTGAGGAGCTCCACCCATCTCAAGCACCGACGATGGGTGCGGGTGAGCTCGGGGTAGCGTTGTAGAGGTGGAGGCGGTCGAGCAATGTCCTGGGAGCCTTCGGCGAGCCACGAGGAGGCTTCAGGAGAGAGGCGGCGGCGGAGCAACAGCGGTGTGCCCCTACCCACGGTAGGCCAGGGGATTCCCTCTGGCACAATTGGAGGCTTGGGAAGGAGGAGGAGGATAGGGGAGAGGCACTAGGGACCTCACCCGCTTGAGAGGCCACTGGCCTCGCTGGAGGTGGTGAACCCACCACCGGAGAAGATGAGGACGACGTACAGGGGTCAATAACCCCAACGAAACTCACCCAGAGAACTCAAATAGACTCGACAAGACTAACGAAAAATTATTCAAGCATTAAGCGAGGGAGAATTACCTGGATGAAGGCTAGGCTGTCCTCCCATGTCTTTGACGTGGTTGCTCTAGTGACGGAGGCTTGGGGGGTCTGGTTGCCCAAGAGTTTTGGAAGAGGCTCTGAATTTGGGTATTTGATGGGGATTCTCTTTTGGGTTTCCAGCCAATGGCCCCATCAGTCGACGGTGTGGGGATTCCTTTATACGCCGATGGAGTCCTTCGATGCCGTCGATCCACCTTTCTAGTGGACGAGGAGCATTGGATCCACGCGTGAGCTAGAGGGGGCTGTTAGGGCTTACAGGAGATCGCACGTGGACTGATGCTGATGAAGGAATCGACGTCGATGATCCTAGGGCTGCTGCTAGACGTGGAGGAGATGGCTTGCCTAAATTATTTTCGCCCAACCTTAAGTTTTGACTAAGGGTTGAATTGAAATGGTGTGGGCTTTTAAATGGGTTTGTGGAGATGGGCTTTAGGGTTTTAAGGATTTAAATGGGTTTAGGTGGATTTTATGATTTTATTTTGGTAATTTAATTTAGGATTAGGTTTTTGTGATTTTAATTAGGGGTTTTGGGTTTTATTATTTTAAGTTGATAAAGGCTTTTATTTGGTGGCTTAGATTTAATTAAGTGGTTTAATTTAGTTTTAAATGGATTATATTTAGGTTTAATGGGTTTAAATGGATTAAGGCTTTGGGTTTAAGTTTTAAATTTGATTAATTAAGGATTAATCCAAATTTTGATTTAATTGATTTTTACTTGATTTAATTAATGATTAATTCAGATGTTTGTTTTTTACTTGATTTAGGTTTTGATTATGGTTTTTGCTTAATTACCTTGGGTTTTTAATGATTTAAATGAATTTTTTCTTGATTTTGGTTTGGATTAAAGGTTTTAGCTTAATTAATTTGAGTTTTGATAATTTAGGTGAGTTTCATTTTTAATTTGGATTTTAATTAAGGGTGGGTTTAATGGGTTTAAATGGATTTAAGTTTTGGATTTGATTAATTAAGGGTTAATTCAAATTTTGATTTAATTGATTTTGGACTTGATTTAATTAATGATTTAATTCAGATTTTGGGTTTTTACTAGATTTAGGTTTTGATTAGGGTTTTTACTTAATTACCTTGGTTTTTAATGGTTTAAGTGGATCTTGATTTTAGTTTGGATTAATTGTTTTTACTTAATTACCTTGAGTTTTTTAATGGTTTAATTGGATTTTACTTGATTTTGGTTTTAATCAAGTGTTTTAGCTTAGTTGATTTGCATTTTAATAATTTAAGTGAGTTTCATTTTAATTTGGATTTTAATTAAGGGATTTTTGCTTTGATTAGCTTAGATTGAGTCAAAGTGGACTTGTGTGTGCCTAAATGGGCTTTCATGGGCCTAAGTGGGTTTAGGTTGAGTTAGGATTTTGGGTTTGGTGGTCGCAACCAAAGTATCTTTCCAGAGGAGTCTGTCGCCAAGTGACTGCAAAATCAGGGTGTCTACACTGCCCTTTGTTTCTTTAGTGATAGGGGCATCGGCTTTGCTCTGTGCACCACCACCTCACTATCCCTAGCAATTGGCTCCTCCATCTGGTGGCCAGCTTTCTGGTTTGGCTGGTGCACAACATTCCGTGAGTATGATGCCCAAAACCATATCGGTCCCGTAGCTATTGCTTTCTACCCCTTTTGACTCCTTTACCTTATACTAAAGTTTCGTCATTTGTACCCCAATTGGAACGACTTGATCCTGAGCTGTTACCCAAAATCTAGCTACCTTTATTTTTTCTTTATTTACTTACAACAATTACTTGCATCGAATCTAAAACTAAATTCAACATTATACAACATCAATAAAAGTACTATTAACTGAATTAAATTAAACTAAATACTTACGTAGAACTCTTATTGTGTGGTCGACTAACTCTATTTTCACGTGCACTAGTAAACTTCTACTCCTATCCTACACTTGAGGAAATACTAATAAACATACATGAGTGACCACTAGAAGGTCACCTAGCACACACTCCACTGAAACACACATTACTCTAGTATCTCTCTTGGATGTCACACACAATTTCTGACAATACTCTTTTACCCCACAAGCATCATAACTTTTGAAACCATATCTTTGAAAACTATTCTTAACTTTTCCTTTCAAAACCATTTTCTATCTTTTCTTTCAAATCACATATATGATTTTCAATACTTAATACATACTTGAAATGGCCACTCTTATCAAGTCAAGTTCAAACCCACTGGAGAGTGCCACATTAACACTGAGCCTCTACTCAGTCAAAACAACAACTCATATCTCAAAAACGGGCACAATCCCTTTTTAAACATTTTCTTTCTACTTTAAAATCTCGTACTTTTCTCAAACATCTTTCTTTTTCTTTAAAAATCTAATGCTTTTCTCAAACATCTATCTTTTCTATAAAACTCTCATGCTTTTCTTAAATACTTTTCTTTTTCTTTGAAAATCTAATACTTTTCTAAAATACTTTTCTTTTCTAGGAAAATCTGATGCTTTTCTCAAACATTTATCTTTTCTTTAAAACTTTGATGCTTTTCTCAAACATTTATCTTTTGTTTAAAACTATGATGCTTTTCTAGAAGCATCACTAGACTAGATTCTAGTTCAAAGCATAAATCTAAAATCCAGTTAAAACATAGTTCTTGGCTGGAACTAGCCCTAACACTCAAGTCTCAACAAACTCTAGCAGTAAGGCCTCTCTGGTGTGTTGTGTTGCCTAACGCCAAGCAATCGACACTTGGCCACAAGAAGTCCATTGAAGTGTGACCAACAGTGTTTGCATTGCTGTGGTGAAAGTCTCCATGTAGGGCATACCACTGCCTCAGCCAACAAGCGTCACTGTATTATAACCACACTGGTCTCTCTCTTAACTACCACGGGGATGCGTCTCCTCTTGATGCCCTTGTGTGTTCGGACACTGGAGGACTCTCTCAACCCAAGCCCTGCCAGCACCTAATTGTCTCCATCTCAGTCTTGGCACCCATACTAACTAGGGTGTCACGTTCAGCTATACAGAGGTCTTATACCCCTTGGCTCTTTGTCACGTGTCTGTGTGTATAGTTAGTACCTTGGTCCTTGATACTCAAAACAAAAGAGTCTCATACCTTCGAGTTCAGCTGGCCCTCGACCCGTGGACCTTAGCCTTAGCCATGTAAACGACAATCTAGGGGTCTCATACTTCCAGGATCCGACGAATACTTACCTCAGCCTCTTGGTCTCTAGCCTAAACCTAAGTAACATGCCCGATCACCTCAAGGATGTTGTCACACCCCCTGGTGTTGTCAACACTCCTTGTTGGTCTTTTTGGAAATCCTTTCCAATTTTTTATGGAATCTTTTCAAAACACTTTAGGAAAACTGCAAACTCAAGACAACACTTTTAAATCTTTTTGGAAAAGTTCCTTTTTCAAATTACATAGAACTCCTTGTCAATTCGCTTAAACCTTTGCAAATGGAAAAACAACACATTTCTTTGGTTCTCAAAATCCTTTTCAAAATTGTTTGAATATCTTTCTAGAATTGCCAGAAAACACTGTGCTCAAGCTGCACGAAACTGAAAACTAGAAACCATAGCTCAGATCAGAGCCTTGATAGCTCCCCTGTCAGGCCCAAATAATCACGCTAAAATCAAAGCAATAGCCTCGAAGTCCTGCTATATTTCCAAGACAGTATGCCCATTCAAACTTAACCAGAACTCCATGTTTTGGAGCCAAGGTATAGGACACCTACTGACTCGTGTCTCTCAGGAGCACAGTCAGATCAGTACCTAATAGAACTAGGCAGTGCCATTGAACGACTCTTTCAATGCACTCCAACAAAACTAACCAACTCTAGGCTTAGGGACTACATCATGATTCCTACGGTCCTTTGTAAGCTATTAGGGAGGAGACTTTTTACTTTTAAGTCATATCGTCTTTTATGACTTCTTTGTCTCAAATGTAATCTTGCTAATTTTTTTTTAAGCCACTTCTAAAACCATCCTAACGGTTCTTCTACTTGTTCTTGTGTTAATTTAATTATTTTTCTATGATTAATACCTATATACACCCATATATATATAGGATTGGCTTCTTATACATCTTCTCTCATTTTATTAAAATGAGGTAACAACAAGTTAATACCTTTAGATTAAGATCCTATGGTTTATAATAAAACCACTATTTGTAGTATGGTGGTTTTAGTTTTTAAACTTTTCCTCCTTTTTTAATTTGTTGTAGTTATTATCCCTTAAATAAAGGAAAGAGAGAGAAAATCCAAGAGAAAGAGAGAAAATCCCATGTATAAAGATTGCCAACTTTCCGTGTTTTTTTAAATTTGCCCTAGTTAATATCCCTTAAATAAAGGAAAGAGAGACAATCTAAGAAAGAGAGAGAGAAAATCCACATGAAGATTGCCATCTGTCCATCCTTTTTTAAATTGCTATAGTTATTATCCCTTAAATAAAGGAAAGAGAGAGAATCCGAGACAGAGAAAATCCACATGAAGATTGCCAACCAACATAATATATGAATATAGAGAGATAGAAGGGACTTTATCAAAAGATAACCTAAAAAATCGGGTTATATGAGATGCAACAACTTATTATGGAATTAAATAAAGGAAAGAGCAAAAGATACAGTATTACTATTTTTTTCCATATTACTAAATTTATTTATATAGGAAGTAGCAAAAGATTTAGTATTACAATTTTTTTCCATATTACTAATTGTAGTTATATAAGGGGTAACAACATATTTAATATTACTATTTTTTCTATTTTACTAAATGTAGTTATATAGGAGTACCAACAGATTTATTATTATTATTTTTTCTCGTATTACTAAATTTAGCTATATGAAAAGCACCAATAGATTTAGTATTACTATTTTTTTCTGTATTATTATTTAGTATTGGTACTATATGATATCATTTTCATATGCTAGTGTTTATATATTTCTCCATGTAATACATATGTTGAGAGAGAAGCAAGTGAAAGAAATAATGATCTAATACAAATGTGATATATATCCATGAATCAACAGATTTAGTGCCAACCTTCACCTTGGAACGATAAATGCGCGAGAGAGAGAGAGAGAGAGAATGAGAGAGAAGGAGGGAGACAGAAAGAGTCATAATGCATCTGAGGGAGGGAGAGAGAAGGAGAGAGACAGAAATAGCCATAATGCATGTGAGGGAGAGAGAGAGTAGCTACGAGAGAGAGAGATAGTGAGAGATTGGTGGGGTGTGAGTGAGAGGGAAAGGAGTGGGCATTTTTTGGAATGTGTGTAGTTGTTAATTTCATTCTATTTTCATGTTAGTTACTACATTAGTTTAGTTTTTTGAATTTTGAATTGGTTAGCCATGGTGATTTCTAGCTTATAATATAATCTACTTGTTGAATATATATATATATATATATATATTGATTCAGTATATCAGAATCTCTTGATTTGACGTTCTGGACAATTTCAGAATGCTGTTTCAGGTGATTTCTACATAATAAAATCTATCCTGAAATAAATCCATTTCTCGGAGTTAGGACCTCTAGTGGACCAACTTTTAGGGAACCAAAAATTTTATAAAAATTCTCAAAGCAAGAATTCTAAGTCTATTTTATTTGGGATAAGTTTAATTGAAATACCATATGTATAACTCGAGATATAAATGCTTGAAGGCATAAGACTCAATCTGGCATACTTAATGAGTCATCCATCTTTACCCAAGCATTGGTATTTCTATAGGCCACGAAAATTAACAAGTAGACTACTAAATGAAAGATCCTCGAGTATACTTTCTAATGGAACAACAATCATTAAATTCCAACACTCATAGCTCATGTTATACATGATTGAAGCAAGAAGACGCAAATAAGCTTAATAGGGTCATTATTCTCATAATTCTTCGGAAATTCATCAAAATTTACTAAAAATCCACAAAACTCATATCATGCATCCAAATCATCCCCACTTAACATATTTTACTAATCTTAAGCTTAAATAAGGAGGATTAAAGGGAATGGGGTGTGCCCTTTTTTTTCGTTTCTCCTTCCTTCTTTTTCTCTTCTTCATCCTTTCTTCTTCTTTCTTCTTTCTCTTCTTTGCTTCTTCCTCTTTCTTCTCCTCCCATGCGAGCCAGCCACTCTCTTCCCTTTCTTTTTTCTTTTCTTCTTGCTTTCCTCCTCTGCTCCAGCCTCCTCCTTTCTTTCTTTCTCTTTTTCTTCTTGGTTTCCCTTCTTTTTTTCTTTCATTCTTTTTTTCTACCCTTCCCTTCTTCTTCTCTTTTTTTCCCAAACGTGCATGCCATTCCTCTAGCCACCTTCCCCCTCACATAGCCATCATTTGTTTATTAATCTTTTTGCATGAATTTTGCACAATCACTCCTAGAGAAGGAAGAAATATTCCAAACACCCATAATTCATGTAATAACTTATGAATTGGGGTCTCGGAGATACTATGACATCCATTATTGATCCATCTTCGGTTATGCACTCCCACGGGTCACCACACACCATAGTTGGCAACCCTCAATAAAAATAACTTAATCATTAATTAATCATTATTATTTATGATTAAGTGGAAAGCTTAAGGTTCAGGATGTTACATCCTAACCCCCTTAAAGCAATTTTGTCCTTGAAATTTTAGGGACGAAGGACCAAGGGTACTAAACTTTGGATGTCCATCTTGCAATCCCAGATAACCAGCATAGTGGTGCTCCATAAAATTCAAGGACCATTAGGCTGAACTATGTTTGACTACGCTGCTTTGCCTCACTAAGCTCCAAATCCAAAACCAAAAACAAGGCTTTCCTCAAGCCAAACATCACTACTCCATGGTTGGGAGTCCCTTCTAGATACAAATCCCCATCCACAGCCCATAATTGTGTCTCCTAGGGTCGCAAAACATCTTGAGCTTCCTGGGTAGACACACCAAAACACTAAAATGACCAGGTACTAACAGGCACCCATCAACCTCTACTGCACTACTCTAATGAACAACCTGGTCAAGACTATCCCAAAGGAGAACATGAAAGAATGGTTCCCCACAAATCAAATAGTACAATGTTGTTCGATCCACTTACAAGTGGAGAACAAATAAGAAACAAACTAGGTATCCCACTAGGACACCCTAAACAGCAACAAACTGGGCATCCTTAATAGGGTACCCTAGAAGAAAACACCTAAGAAAAAGTCTTCCTGCTCAAATCGCATCAGGCCATTCAAACCACAACTAAACAACACCAAACTGGGCATCCAAACAAGGTGCCCCAAATGCAACCAAACAAACAGTAAGCAGCTGGGGATCACTAAGCTTCCCCGAAACAAACAACCTAGCTACCACTACCATCTGGGGACTTACCAAGTCACTCAAGAACAGGTAGCCAAACAACCACAAATATCTGGGGACCCCACTAGATCACCCAGCCATAATTCATGAAATAACTTATGAATTGGGGTCTTGATGACACTATGGCATCCATCGTTGATCCATCTTCAGTCCTGCACTCTCAATAGTCACTACCCACCATAGCTGGCAAACCTCACTAAAAATAACTTAATCATTAATTAATAATTATTAATCATGATTAAGTGCGAAGGTTAAGGTTAAGGTTCCAGATGTTACTCTAATACATAGCACCCTTGCATGGGTACACCGGCCATCCTACTACGACACTAGACAACATGATGGTGGATTTAGAGCAGCCATTGGGGGCAACCACCATGGTGTAGACAGCACTCACCTTAGCTGCACAAATTATCATAGCAGCAACTCCAGATGCTCTCTTCACAAGGATGAGTGACCTGGAAAGAGCACTTCGTTAAGTGCAAGGCGAGGACCACTGATCTTACCAGTTTTGGGACCTCTGTTATTTTCTATAGGCAATACTCCCCCTGAACTTTCATATCCTAGAATTTGAAAAATATAATGATAAAGGCTGTCCAATTTTTCATCTTAAAGCCTACTATGGAGACCTGGCTTAGCTTTAGGCTAACGAAAGGTTGCTTATCCACCTATTTCAAAAGAGTCTTACTGGTCCTGCCTTGAAGTGGTTTATCTCTTTAGACATGGCTACGATAAAGACTTGGGACAAACTTAGTTAGGAGTTCTTGGAATAGTATTCCTTTAACCTTGACCTGATTCCAAAGTAGGAGGATTTGGTCACGGTTAGGTAGCTGCCCTGGAATCATTTTGGGAGTATGTTGGACATTAGTGTTCCTTGGCTTCACAGGTCAAGGATAGACCCTTCGACAAGAAGTCTATCGAGATTGTGATATGGGGGGCACAATTGGTGATCGAGGCTCTGCTAAGTATGTAGCCTATCACCACCTTCTTATCACTGATTCAGGCAGGTGCCTATGTAGAGAGTTCAGCACATAGTGATAGTTTTCCTGCACTCTCTACATTTCCCAAGCAAGCCACTTCCTCACATAATGGTGGCAACAGTAGCGATAATAACAACAATAGCAGCTCTAGTGCTAACCCACTTAAGAGACCCTCCAAGAATATAGTGGCATAAATTAGAACCCTTGCTACGCTAGCAGACGCGAATCCACCCGCTCGTCACCAGGTAGTCTATGCACCTTCAGCTAGGGCACCATATACACCTCACATCACCTCCATTGCTGAATCGGTGTACCCAATTGCGTTGGTTAGGCAAGGACCACAATAGGGCCAGAGACAACCTCAACGTAATAGGCACGACTACACCCCTTTGGTGGAGCCATTGAGTGTTGTCTTCCTGAAGGTTGCATCACTCCTGAGGCTCCCTGAGTTCGTCCACCACCAAGCCCTCTCCCAGTATGGTATAGTATGAACACGTTTTGTAGTTTTCATTAGTCTACGGGGCACTCGATGGATAACTGCTTCACTTTGAGGGATGCAATTCTGGATTTGATTGACCAAAAGGTCATCATAATTAACACACAGGTGGTAGGCCCGATGCCCGTGTTAGTAGCCATACCAACACAAATACCAGCACAAACACAAGCAAACATAGTTAGTTAGCCCCTGCCTCAGCCCTCGGTCTTGGGAGCACTTAGCACCATGGGAATTCATTCTATCTTCCTCTTTGATTCCATTTCATTCTTGATGGACTCCTCAAATCTCATTCATGACATTTCAGTGCCTTTCCTCTCTCAATTGTACCAATCTCTTCTTGCTAATTCTGACGCGACAATCAACATGATCCATCTGGCCGCCAAGCTGGAGTGCACCGCTGCACAACCCATCATGCACCCTTAAGCATCTGCCCTAATTTGTCTCTTAGCAAGACCTCAACCAGAGTTTGTCCAGTCCATTGTACCTTAAGGCCACCTAGTTGTTTCCATTCCATATTCACTGATCGCCTTGGTGGAGCTGACGACCTATAGCCCGGTCATCATTAGCTTGATTCATGACACCCATCATGTTCCTTATAACTACACCACAGAAATTTATGTGGAGATAACACGGTCATGTAGGGTTTACAAACCACCGGCTTCAACGTCGAAACCAAATCACCCAGCACCCACTCCCATTTAGCCAGTTGGTCAGTTTGCAAAACCCTCTTCAACAAAAGTTGTAGATAGGACCCCACAAATCACCACCACAAAAGGGCAACCACCAGTTGATAAAAATGCTCAACTTAAAAAGGTTAAAGTTGATATCTCAATTTGGGACTTAATCCATACATCCACCGAGCATAGGGAGGCCTTTCTCAAAGTCTTCCAAGCCGCTCATGTGTCGCCAACCATAGAACATGGTGGGCATGATTGCAGTGTCACAACTAATATCCTTTTCGAGCCAAGAGTTACCTTCGGTGAGAATTAATCATAATCAAACCCTATTCATCACCGTGTAGTGCTTAAGCTTTCACATCCTCTTACCCAAGTGGACAACGAGGTTGGTTTGAATGTCTGCCCCATGCGCAGTGCAACCACAATCGGATTCATGCTCGAAGATATTACACCAACTATGAAAGGGATGACGGCCTTAGATAACATGCACCACGATGTAGTTGGGATTTTGGTTATTCCCCTTAATATTGGTTCGACTCGATTCAACGTAGAATTCTATGTCGTTGATCTTGAGCTTTTATTTAATCTTTTGCTTGGACGCCATTGGTTGCACAAGCATCGAGTTGTCTGCGTAACTCTCCACCACATGATCAAATTCTGTTGGGACGATAACATCGTTGCTGTCATGGTAGAGAACTTTGATAAGGAGAAAGTTGAGATGGTTTTTGCTATATCTCTCCAAACTGTCCAGTTCAATCCCAAGCCCTCTAATGTTTTGTACCCGGTTAATCAATTTGAGCCAGTTAACTTCATTCCTACTCTCGAGCATGCCAGCCTCTTGGTTGTTCGTAGCTGTGACCATGTCTGCTTGGGAGATTTGGCGCAGAGTCGCACTAAGGGGAGGAGGCCACAACCACGCTAGAAGGCGAAGGTGCAAGATAAGATAAAATGAAAAATTGGAGTCGCCACCCAATCTTTGAAGGGAAAGACGAGGAAAATCGCAAACAAGCCACAAAAAGGATGAATGCATGTGATGCAAATGAAAAGGCCAGATGTCTGCAAACTAGAGGATGGGTAAGGTTACACATGGGGATGATATTAGGCACCCCCGTACGCCCGAGAAACTTGATCTTTCTAGTTTAATTCGCTTGCTAAAGAATGAATGTAAATAAATACTTGCTGAGCCTAGATTGTGCTCTAATCATGCTAATATGAGTGTCAATTCATGACTAGATGGATATGCAAGATGTATGCAAAAATTGCGAAGAAAACCACACGAAATGATTGGATAACCATAATGGGAAATGACAAAGAAAATCACATGAAATGATGATGTTTTTGGAGAGAATGGCCCGAGAAACCATACCAACATCGAGAGAATCAAAAATGCGATCGACCCAAATCATTACAATCACATAAGACGTTACGAAAATCAAAATGGAAAAAAAATGCAAAGAAATCCACGCAAAACAGCCAAATGATGACATATGAAGAAAATCACATGAAATGACAAAGTTTTTGGAGAGAATAATCTAGAAAACCATACTGATATCAAAAGGGTCTAAAATGGGGTCAACGTAAATCGTCGAAATCTTGGAAAATGTCATAAAAATCAACAAAGGAAAAATAATCCGCAATTGGGCCAATGTAGGCCTTTACGTCAATTTATGTATGCCCTCGGGCAATGAAATCTAAATCAAATTGGAAAAATCCAAAATGTGGACTAAGGGGAATCAAATTAAATGTCAAGCGAAAGAATTAGAAAAAGGATTGGAGAAAAATCCATGGAAAATCACATGGAATGTCGACTTACTCAAAAGGGATGAAATGATATGCAAGTGTAATGAAAACTATGCAAAATGCATGAAAATGTACCTAAATATGTAAAGGATGCTGAGGGATGATTTAGACATGACTCACTATAAAATTAACATGCATGTGCATGAATTGATGGCACGGGGGCAATTGAGTAATTTTACAAGGCCAAGTGTAATAAATGTGTACACGTGCATGATGCATGGTCTAATGTGTGCAAAAATGTATGCAAAATGCCAGGAAAATGTTATTTACAAGAAAACATGAAGAGGACAAGGTTTTAAATACAAAAAAATGGTGTAAACATGTTAAAAGACAAGTTCAAGGGCTAAAAGTGCAAAATTCACGAAAAAGGGGAAATCCTGATTAAAGTATGTTTAGTGACTTTTATCTTATGGTTCAGTTCATGAATTAATGGAAAATGTGGCATTAAAGTGTAAGATGTGTGTAGATTGTGTCTTTGTAATTTCTTGAGAGTTTAGGGTCTAATGTGCAAAAATTACATGAAGTATGCAAATGTGACCAAAATGTAAAGTCGAAGATCCTTTTACATTGCAAGCATGATTTTTAGATGAAAACTACATTCAAGTGCAAAATTACAAATTCTCGTGTGATCAAAAAGTGAAAAATGTGTATTAAAACAATTAAAATCCTAATTAATGACTTTAAAACTAGACCAAGGGGTTCGATGCAAATTTCCTACATAGTAATTGTATTTTATGAATTCAAGGGTTCACATGCAAAATTTCCAGGGCTTAAATGTGATGAAAATTAGGTTTTTATGATGTTTAGTGTGATTACAAAGTTTTTTAAGGTTCTAGATGCAAGTTTTACAAAAGAAAAGTCATTTTAAAAAGCTTTTAGGAGCATGATGCAAATTTTTAGAACTTAGTTGCAAAGAAAACATGATTCTAGGGGCTTAAGTGTAAAGAAATAACTATTAATGCACTAGTCATGAAGAAAATAAAATATGTAGGAGACCATATGCAATTTTTACAGAAATAACAAAAGAAATAAAAGTTATTTAAAACTACTGGGGCTAAAACACAAAAAAAAAAACTGGACCTAATAATAATAACCTAAGGACCTAATGTAAACTCCTAAAACTATAGGACCTAAACTAAAATTTCTCTTCGAAGTTCACTGACGCTCAGCCTCCAGCGAGGGCTCCGACGAGTCAATGGCGGTGGAATAGTGGTAGAGGGGCTCCGACGATGGTCTAGGAAGCTGGAGGGAGGCACGGCGAGGCTCTTTGGCTTGTTGGACAAGGCTAAGGCGGCCTGGGATGCTTCCCCCACCTTTGGCTCCGACGATGGGTCGTCGACGCCGGAGAAGATGATGGTGAGGTGGCTGGAGGTGGTACAACTGCTGGGACGGCATAGCGAAGACCGGAGGAGTTGGGGCGGCACGAGGAAGCTTCTAGAGGCGTCGACGAGGGCTGGGGTTGCCTGAGGTGTTCCTCCCACCTCTCGTACTAATGGCGGAAGTTTCAACGACAGGGGCACCGCTTCGGTGGCTGCGAAGGTGGCGTGGCAGTATAAGGAGGTCCAGGTCGGTGCAGTGGAGCTCCCTAATGTGGTGGGTTGGAGGGGAGTGCTACCGAAGGCTTCTAAAGGATTCCATGGCGAGAGTCGACTGTCGGCAGGCTGTGGTTGTGTTGTCGGGCACAGGAAGCCAGAGGGACCCCCTCTTGAGTGATGGAAGCTTAGGGAGGAGGAGGAGGAAGAGGGAGGAGAGGCCCCAAGGGCCTCTTCCCGTGCTACCGGAGGCTTCTAAAGGATTCCAAGGCGAGGGTCGACTGTCGGCGGGCTACAATGATGGCGTGTAGGAGGGCCTCTCCGCCAAAACTCAACCCAAAGAGCTTAGGGGGAACACTACGGACCTAGAGGGATGTGATTCTCTAGGGTTCACTAGGGTCTTCTTTCCCTGGGTTTCAGAAGGCCTCCCTGGGTTTGTCGACGGCGTGCGCTTTCAAACTCCAGCGGAGTTCTCCCACATCATTGATCCTCTCTCCAGTGGTTAAGTGCCGTTGGATTGGACGTAAGCTGGAGGAGGGTTGGTCGAGGAGTCACTGGAGATCACGTAGGGGAAAGATATATGTCGGAGAATTCGGGACGTCTTCGGAGATGGTGCTTGAATTTGCGGGCGTCGTAGGAGATGGGGGTTGGCCAGAATTATTTTTGCATTTGCCTATGTTTTCTAGTTGAAGAATAGATGGGGTGTATTGGATTGAAATGGGCCTACGAGTGGGCTTGAGCTTTTTAAGGGTTTTTTGTTTTTTTGTTTTAGGTTTTGAGAATTAGGGTTTTGGAATTTAGTTTTAGGGTTTTTATGGTTTGTTTTGGAGATTTTAATTTAGTTTTTTTGTGATTTTAATATAGGTTTCGGGTTTTAGTTTTAAGTTCGATTAAGGTTTTTAGATTTTATTATTTTAAGATTTTTGTGATTTTGATTAGGGTTTGGTGATTTAATTAGGGCTTTTGGATTAGATTTTTGGGTTTTATTGTTTCAAGTTTAATTAGGTGAATTAGGGTTTTTTGGATTTATTTAATTAGGTGGTTTTAATTAGGGCTTTTGAATTTTAATTAGGGTTTTGGATTTTATTATTTTAGGATTTTGTTGTTTTAAGTTTAATTAGGTGATTTAGGGTTTTTTTGGATTTTATTATTTTATGGTCTTTGTGATTAAGGTTTAGGGATTTTTGGTTTTAGTTAAGTTTACATGGGTTTAAATGGACTTGGTGTAACGCCCCGAACCCGGGTACGTTACCAAAACACAGTATCACAAGCCTAATAACACAAATTACAGAACAAAAGGACTGTAACTAAGGCTCACCTCTAGGATCTCGATGCGTGGCTAGCAACTCCAATACCTGCATTGGAAACTGGCTGCACGCGGTCTGCACCTGAAAACACACAGCACGCGTGAGTGACATCTACGTCACCCAGTACGCGCCCCCAAAACACACAACTACAAACAAGCACGATAAAACCAAAAGAAAACCGGTTACTTATCATTACAAAACTTGGTTTTCTTTCTTAAAAATCATTTCCTTTGTTAAATAAACATCTGAGAATTCAATCCCAAAACCAATTCTTTCTTTACAAATCACCACCTGGGACTTCAATCCCAAGCCAGGCTTTCTCAAAAGCCACAACCATTTCCTTTCTCAAAACATGTGGAAATTCTTCCAAAAACCATTTACTTTCCAAAACATCACTTTCAAAACCCTTTTGGAAATTCATCTTCTTTTCCAAA
>JAMKQA010247792.1:0-10002 GCA_024699735.1 Posidonia australis
TCTATAAAATTATTACTAAGACTTTGGCTGGTAGATTGGCTCCTATGTTGCACAAGGTTCTGGACTCATCTCAGTATGCCTTCTTACCTGGGAGATCCAAAACAGTACATTATATGCATACTCATAAAATCAAGGGGTTTATTCTGAAAATTGACTTTGAGAAAGCTTTTGACAACATCAAATGGAATTTTTTATTAGATTCTTTGGCTGGAATGGGTTTTGGTGAGAGATGGATATCCTGGATCCATATGTGCATATCCTCTGCTAAATTTTCTGTATTAGTTAATGGCACCCCTAAAGGATTCTTTGGGGCAGCCAATGGCTTAAGGCAGGGCGACCCTTTATCCCCCTTGCTATTTATCATCGCTTCCAATGTCCTAAATGGCATGTTCCAAACTGCAAGGAGGAACAATTTAATTTCTGGGATTAACTTCCCTCATGGGGGTCCTTCTATCTTAAATCTGCAATATGCTGATGATACCTTGCTTTTTTTGCCTGCAAATTCTGAAAACCTCATCAATATTAAAAGGATCCTCTGCTGTTTTCAAAGTGTTTCTGGGTTAAAAATTAACTTCTCCAAATCCTCATTGACTGGTGTGGGGGTATCCCAGGAAGAATTACTGTCTTCTTGTGACGTTATGGGCTGTGCCAAGGCTGACCTCCCTATTACCTATCTAGGCCTGCCTTTGCACTACAAAAAGGCAAACTGCACTAGTTGGGCCCCTGTTCTTGAGAAAGTTTCTAATAAACTTACATCCTGGAAGGCCAGGCAGCTATCTTTAGGGGGAAGGTTAATTTTGGTCAATGCGGTTCTTTCAGCCATACCTACATACTACTTGTCTGTGCTTCATTTGCCCAGAAAGATAGAGAAGAAACTGGATAGCTTGAGAAGCAATTTCTTATGGAATGCCAACTCTTCTTCTAACAAAGGAATTCACCTTATTCGATGGGCCAATATTTGTAGGAGCAAAAATGAAAATGGTTGGGGGATTAAGAATCTTAGAAGTTTTGGTGCAGCTCTTAAAGCTAAACTCAGTTGGCAATTTCTATCAAGTAACTGCAGGCCTGTTTGGAAATCCCTCCTCCAAGCTAAATATTTATACAAGGGACCTGGGGCCATTTTAAATAAGGTATCTTCCTTTTGTTCACCTTTATGGAGACATATCAAAAAGGGATTCAATTTTTTCACTTGTTTCTCTAAGGTCACTGTGGGCAATGGTTCAAATTGTCTCTTCTGGAGACAATCTTGGTACAATGACAAGCCCCTATGTATATTGTTTCCTGAACTGTATGCTATTGCTAGATTTAAAAAAGCATCAATTATGAGAACTATGCATCTGTTTCACAGAGATTTTAATAGACTGTTTGTGTCATTCCATTGTGATGCTTATAACTCAAACTTGCTTCAGTTCCAGTTGGAAGGATTTGTGTCTATTATGCAGTCTATTTCTCTCAATTCTATAGAGGATGAATCTTATTGGACTCCTACTACTTATTTCTCTGTGAAAGCTGCCTATACTCTGATTAATGATGGAGGATTACGTAATGCTTTCCTTCAAAGTATTTGGAAATGTCATTCCCCATTAAAGGTTAAATTATTTGCTTGGTTAGTTATCCAAAATAGGAACTTAACAAAAGAAAATTTATTGAAAAGGGCATGGGTTGGATCCCCATTATGTATATTTTGCTCTGTCAGTATTGAAAATAACACCCATTTGTTCCTTCACTGTGCTTTTGCTAGGAGAATTTGGAGTTACTTCTTGAACTCCCAATTAAGTCCTGGCTTCTCTTCTGTGGCAGATCTTTTCCTTTCCACCCCAGATCTTAAATATTATTTGCCTTTTTTCTGGGTGGAATATGCTTCTCCAGATCATTCTCTGGCTGATTTGGAGGGAGAGAAATTGTAGGATTTTTCGTAATTCATTTAAGTCTGCTTGTGAGGTTATTTCTGATATCTTATGTTTGATGCAATTTTGGGTGGCAAATTCTATTTCAGGATTTAAGAAAGAGGAAATGTTGCAGTTCGTTTCTGCATTGACTCCTCAGCTTGAGGCGCCTCTTGTTGCACCACCTTATTCTATTCCTTCTTCTCACGCACCATCAGGAGAGGTTGCCCAAGATGAAATGAACGAATGAATCATAAGCAGGCCTTTATAGATGGATTCATTTTTGGACATAATACTTTTCAGTCTCATTTTGGATTACTTTTGAACAGTTTGTTATCTTATATGGTACATTTCGATATTATGCTTTTTTTTGGTGGCTGTAGAGCCTAAGGGTATGTAATATTTGTGGTACTCTATATTTCTTATCTGGCTTTTAGGTCGAAGAAATAATATCTATCTCAATCGTTAACAAAACAAAAAAAAAACAATCTAGCATTGTAAATTGTTTAAATAAAAAAAAGTATTTCTACCATTCAAACCTTTTTATTATGGTTGATATAGAAATGTCTAATGATTGTTAAATTTAGAAATTGTTAGGAGAATATCTGATGACTTATAATGAAGTATACTTTGTTGGAGATCATTAAGAAGAGATTAGATCAGTTTTAAATTGCAAATTTCATTGAAAGAGTCAAAAAATCAACTACATCTAGGAATATAACTTACACCTTCCTTTCATATTCGAATCTTATGAACTATAAGAAGGGAAAAAAATATTATTATTATTTGTAAAAAAAAAAAATTCTAATCAGAAGCACCGACATAGTTATCGACATTAACAAATAAAATACTTGCTCCGAATCAAACAAAATCAAAGAATCTATCCCATTGTTGCCGCTACTACCAACTCACTCCTACGGAGCCAAAAATGGAGCACCACAAGTAATATATTCTTCACAAAAGCAACATAACTCACTCTTTGCACTATTCCTGTGGTAATGGTGTCGTTAGTTTGTTGCAGACTTGCAGTAGTACGTTGGTTGAGTCTACATCAGTATTTCCATATCCCAGCAGCTACCTTGCACTTATTCGGTAATAATGGTGACGTTAGTTTGTTGCAATAGTACATTGGTTGAGCCTACTACGTGTAGGCGATCTAATATCAGAAGATTGGCAAGCAAGCCCGGTTGAATGATTAAAATTAAAAAAAGAAAAGAAAGAGGGATGGATTCTACCATGCATTGGGTGGCAGCACCGCAGCAGCGTAACCCATAAATTATAAAGCAAGACAACGCTGGCATGCTGGGAGACACACTGACATCAGCACATACATCACCACCACAAATAATACGAGACGTAACGCCAAGCAAAAAGATAGTCTACAAAATACGAACTAATTATACTTCTTTCCCAACCAACCACCGATGTTTCTCTGGTTTGCTTTTCATTTTCAAATGAAAAATGCACCTGCCAAGAGTTCTTCTAGTATACTTAATAGTTCAAAGTGGACCACAAAGTCAGGCTTGTCACATGTGCTTAAACTGACATGAAGAGACGTGGCCAGATTCGAATGCGCTGAGCGTCGAATAAAAGGGAATCGGAGACGACCGCATTTATTTATTTTTTTTCCTCAAGAAAACGATACGTCCGCATGTTCATACGTATCTTCGGACGGACGTCATCGATGGTATCAAGATTCTTGTAATTAAAAAAAATTTACTTAAAATAAAAATTTAATAAACATGCTGCTTGTATGGTTGGTGTGCCCCTTGCCATGGCTTCGTTCCTCCTTCGTCTTTTACGTATATTTTTTTTCTTCCTGCAGTCTGTAAGATTTAAATGTGAGATAAAAGCGTAAATTTGAAAATCCTGTCTTCTATTTAATATTCAGTTATTATTCCTTTATTTAAACCAACACTCATTTTAACTACTACTGTAGTATTTAATGCGTGTTTGACTATGTTTTGGTTGATTTGGTGGGTGTTTAATGAGATATGTTTTTGAAATCCGTGCATCATGTTTGGTATTTGCATGTCGTATCTGGTCTATGTTGGCCACAAGTTGTATGTCATATTTAACGTATGGATTGTTTTAACCATACTAAACTACTAATAAACGTTTAATGTCACATCGATTACTTCGATTGCAAAGTAACGTAATTATAGGAGAAGGATAGAATAAGCTCTGGAGTTCATTTGTTTGAAGTGGGTTTTTTTTTAGGAGACATTTTTTATATAGGTGCCTACATATAAGGAGTATGTTGGTAACTTTTTATTTTTAATAAAGACATAAAGAAGAAGAAATAACCGTATAGATATACTTTTTATAAATATCTATGGGAAAGTAATACCCCATTAAAAATTAAGCTTTTCTCCTGATTAGTTATTAAAAATAAGAATTTAACAAAGGAGAATCTGCTCAAGAGAGGTTGATCTGGGTCTTCATTGTGCATATTTTGCTCTGCTCACACTGAAAGCAATAACCATCTGTTTTTAAATTGTACCTTTGCAAGGGATATTTGGAGTTTTTTTTCTGGTCTCTGATCTATATCCTGGCTTTTTTTGTGTTGCTGATTTGTTTCTGTCTTCTCTCCATCTTAAACTTGATTTATCATCCTCTGGTTGGACCTTGTTACTTCAAATCATTCTCTGGTTGATTTGGAAAGAAAAGAACAATAGGGTTTTTCGTAATTCAGCTAGATCATACTCTTTGATCATACATGATATTATTTCTTTGATGCACTTTTGGGTAGAAACTCTTGTTTCAGGTTTTGAGAAGGTGGAAATGTTACAATATGTTTCTGCTATAGCTTCACAATCGGTGGAGCCTTCCATTCCCCCTACCATCCCTTCATCTTCAAGAATACCAACTGAAGAAGATTCTCAGAACAATATGGAGAATCAGGACGTGTGATATTGTCCTATATGTTTAAGAAAATTTCTTCTGTTAGATACTGATTTGTACTTCTAAATTGGTTCCCATTTTTGATACTTGTTGAGGGCTATAAGGCCTGAGGTTCTGTAATATTTTGCCATGACATGGTTTCTTACTTGACTTTTACGCCTATGAAATATTAAACTTCTAAACCGTTAACCCAAAAAAAAGAAAAAGAAATCCATAAATACATAGTGAAATTTTCATTTAAATTAAACAACTATTGATTCTTGTTTTAAAGGTCTTAACATTCAACATATTTTGTTAAATTCTAACCGTTAAATTTGTGATTAAAAATTAATAGTGAATATAATTCAAATTAGGATGAAACCTTAACACATAGTAGATTATATTATAGATTAACTAATTATATAATTAGATTTTATTTTAAAAAACAAAAAACAAAAACAAATGGGGTGCCTACTGGAAAATTTTCCTATAGGCACCTACACAAACCATTTCCTGTTTTTTTATAGACTACTTGAATATTTTATTATATATTGTACATATAAAAATTCTAAATCTTAGATATTGATCTAAATTGTTTACAAAGACTATAAATTGAAAATTAAGATAATTCAAGACTTCGAACTTAATAATTTAACTTAAAAAAATTAATCATTTCTTATTAACCAGTAAAGAATGTGATTTTATGAATACTTTGTTTTGTGAGAAATAATTTTGAAAATCACTTGATTTTTAAATGGTAAACATCACGAAGATTGTTAATCAAATCCACTATTTGGATATCACATCTAATGGACAGAATTTAAGTTACATACATAAATTTATGATTTATAGACTTACTTTTATTCAAAAAGTTTTATCTACCTATGATATCTATTATTGAAATTTCAAAATCAATAATACCACTCTATAAATATACCATTATATATAGGAACAACTTCTTTTGTATGTTACCTCAGTTAAATTAAAATGAGGTAAAGTTTCGTCTAGTCGTTAGATTTAAATCTAATGGATGCAAATAATACCACTATTTTTAGATAGGTTTTTTTTCAGAGGAAATTTTCCCTCCAATAATATACCAATAGAATTAGGGGTGTCTCTGAAGGTATATATATAATTAATTATTTAAATTTATAAATACATATTATATATATATATAATTATTTATTTATAAAATTCTAATCTCTTTTCTCTACAACTCCATCTCTTAGTCTCTTTATGCAATCTTTCCCTACCCTCCCACCCACCGTTGGCTCCATTTTGGCATCTTCTAATTTCTCTTCATCCCATTTTTTGATTTTGTCTCTTCCTCTCCTCATTGTATTTTAGTATGAATTATTTATAAACTTTATAGTAATAATTTCTATTATTCAAGAAATGTTAGTAAATTATATTTTTGTCTACAACATAATTAGATTGTTCACTATTTTATGTTTGTTACTGGTACTATATATTTTTATACAATATATTATAAATGTATTATTTAGTTCTTAATAAGTACCCATAAAATCCAAAAATCGACTTGACCTAACCCAAAGTTTATGGGTTGTGTTGAGTTGAGACTAGGCTGAAGTTGAGTTGAGTATAAGTCTAAAATTATCTCATCCGAATAATTTAGGTTGGATTATGGATTCATTTTTAACTCTACTCAATTCACTCATGTACACCTCTAAATAGAATAATCATATGTAACTGTCATTTGTGGTCCCTCATGGTAACTTCACCACTGCTTTAATTAGTCTTTTTCAGATTTAATTTTAAATATATTTGAATGGTAACATTACCACCTTAGACCCAGCTAAGAGGGTGACACCAAAGATAACATCCATGTTAGATTTTGTCATACGGCATGAAAACATCATCACCATCGTAGTTTTTTTGTCATGTTTTCTGTTGCATTTCAGATTTAGTGATACTATTTGAAAGACATGTTTTCTGGAACCATAAATGACACAATGATATTCCACTTAGTTTCTTTTTACCTGAATTATACAGTGTTGCTAGATTTAAAAAGGCTTCAGTTAGAAAAACTTTGGATTTATTTAATATAGATTTCAATCGATTGTTAAATTTAGCTCATTGTTTTTCAGTAAATTCCACTGTGCTTCAATCTCAGCTGGATTGTTTTGTCTGTATTATGCAATCTTTAAATTTGGATACAAGAGATGATGATTTCAATTGGCTTCCTCTAAAAAATAATACCTTTACCGTAAAAGCAGCTTACAGTATTTTGAATGATGGGGGCCTTCGTAGTGTTTTTTATAATAGCATCTGGGGGAGTTATACCCCCTTAAAGGTTAAGCTTTTCTCATGGTTAGTTATTAAAAATAGGAAGTTAACAAAAGAAAACTTGTTAAAAAGAGCTTGGTCTAGTACTCCATTATATACATTTTGTTCTGTAAGTATTTGAAAGACATGTTTTCTGGAACCATAAATGACACAATGATACTCCTCTTAGTTCCTTTTTACCTGAATTATACAGTGTTGCTAGATTTAAAAAGGCTTCATTTAGAACAACTTTGGATTTATTTAATACAGATTTCAATCGATTGTTCAATTTAGCTCACTGTTTTTCAGTAAATTCCACTGTGCTTCAATCTCAGCTGGATTGTTTTGTCTGTATTATGCAATCTTTAAATTTGGATACAAGAGATGATGATTTCAATTGGCTTCCTCCAAAAAATAATACATTTACCGTAAAAGCAGCTTACAGTATTTTGAATGATGGGGGCCTTTGTAGTATTTTTTATAATAACATCTGGGAGAGTTATACCCCCTTAAAGGTCAAGCTTTTCTCATGGTTAGTTATTAAAAATAGGAACTTAACAAAAGAAAACTTGTTAAAACGAGCTTGGTTTGGTACTTCATTATGTACATTTTGTTCTGTAAGTATTGAAAATAATACTCATTTGTTTCTTAATTGCTCATTTGCAAGGAAGATTTGGGAGTTCTTTTTGGTCTCACAACTTTACCCTGGATATTTTTGTGTAGGTGAATTATTTTTATCTGCTCCTCATCTCAAGTTTTATTTACCTTTTTCTGGGTGGACTTTGTTACTCTAGATCATTCTCTGGTTGATTTGGAAAGAAAGGAATAGTAGGATATTTCGCAATGCATTTAGATCATGTTTTTTGATCATTAACGATATTATGTCTCTGATGAAATTTTGGGTGGAAAATCTTGTCTCAGGTTTTGAGAAAGAAGATATGTTGCAATTTGTTTCTGCAATGGCTTCACAGCCTGTGGAGCCTCCCATTGCACCTTCTATCCCTTCTTCATCAAGACCTTCTTCCTTAAATGAACCATCTGGAGATGAAACTCAGAATGTCATGCAAGAGTGATGATGGCTTGACTTAGCTTATTAGAAAAAACAATTTTTGATGTAACATTTCAATTGATCCATTTTGGGGACAAATTTTGAGACTTTATTATAGCAGATATGCCTGCGGTTCTGTAATATTTATACTTTGACAATGTTTCTTACCAGGCATTTAAGCCGATGAAATATTATCTATCTCAATCGTTAACAAAAAAAAAACTATTAATGTATATTCAATACTTTTTTTTGTTGCATTTTGGAGTTTTATGCATATTTAGTCTTACTGTTATTTTAATGTTTTTTTAGCATTAATATTAGTGGTTTTGTTTATGTATTTTTAGTATTATTGTTAGTGGTAATTTTAAAACTAAAATATATTAAAAAAATTGTAAAATAGTAATAGTAATACTATTGTTGATTTATAAATAATAGTAATGATGTATAATTCTTCTAATATTGATGTATAACTAATAATTATGTAAAATCGTAATACTAATTTATAAATAATAATACTAATTTATGTTTCTTCTAACACTAGTATATATATAATAGTAGTATTAGTATCATTATTGTCCTCATGTATTTTTACTATTTGTGTCCAATATTACCATCGAATTTTGGTGACTAGAACTAGCCATGATTTTTCTACAAGATCATATTCATCCACATGAATAATGTACGTACACAATAAAAAAAAAGTTGTGTTCCCACAAGAGAACTTGGCAAAGTTCAAAAAAATAGATGCCCTTAAAGCGTCGGAAGAATGATGAACAAAGAGGATGAATTACAACTCCTGAAGGTGATGATCCCTCACATCAACCTCCTTACTATGTCATTGCTGACATTCTCGTCGCATCACCGACACCAACCTCCTTGTTGCATCGCCAATGAACTCCTTATTTGCATTGCTATCGTTGTCCTCTTTATTGTGTCATTGCCAATCTCCTCGCTGTATCATTGCCTTTGACCTCCTTATTGCGTCGTCATCATTCTCCTTACTATGTTGCCAACAACCTCCACCGGTCTTTTTAAAATGAGAGAGAGAGATGGAAGGAGAGAGTGAGAGAGGAGCGAGTAAAAGAGAGAGAGAGAAAGTTGTGAGAGAGTGAATCATGGGGAGAGAGAAAGAGAGAGTCATGGGGTGTTAATAGTTAATTTCTTGTTTGGATTTCAAATTTGAATTAAAATCACTAGTAATAATTTGATTTGGTTTGTAGTTTTAATACATGTTGATGATCAAAATTGATGAAAAGGAACGAATAAGATGAAGTCTCATCTAAGGAATGTTTCTGATAACATATATTAGACATACTCCCTATATATGTATCATAGAATGTTTTTTTTTTTTGTTAACGGTTGAGATAGATATTATTTCTTCGACATCAATGCCAGATAAGAAATATAAAGTTGAGTAATATTACAGACTCTTAGGCTATACAGTCCCCAAAAAACCATATTGTTCCATATAAGACACCATATTGTTCAGAATATTTATCAAAAATGGGACAAAGAAGTATTGTATCAAAAAATCTATTTTTCTATATGTCTTTATGGGCCAACTTCATTCATTCATTCATTCATGGCATCCTGGGCTGCCTCTCCTGTTGGTGCATGGGAGGAAGGAATAGGAGGTGGTGCAGGAAGAGGCTCCTCAGAATGTGGTGTTATTGCAGTAACAAACTGCAACATTTCTTCTTTCTCAAAACCTGGTACAAGATTTACCACCTAAAATTTCATCAAACACATAATATCAGTAATAATCCCAAAAGCTGACTTAGTAATATTGCGAACGATCCTACAATTTCTCTCTCTCCAAATCAACCAGAGAATGATCTGAAGTAACAAAGTCCACCCAGTGAAAGACAAGTAATACTTAAGATCAGGGGTGGAGAGGAA
>JAMKQA010247795.1:0-29616 GCA_024699735.1 Posidonia australis
TGTCATACAAAGCTGCATAAGGTAATCTAACGAGTGGGCCATTGTGTGCATTGCCTTCAACATCTAAACGATCAACTGCCAAGTGCCAACAAATAAGAATGCATAGAGCTGCAAGTGAAGATTGTAATATTAAAATCAATGGAAACTGTTTTTGGAGAGATAACATACACTCAATATCTCTGGCATTTTCCAAGACACTGCTGTAAGGGTTGTATGAATATTGCGAATTATCTTTCAGGTATGAATCAGGGCCACTGGTGACTACAGTGTCATATGTTAAAGAGTCAAGCGGTGATATGCACTTTCTGTAGTGAATAAGAATAAGTAAAACAAGTAGACTGCTGTCTGCCAATGGACTTCTTGAGCCTTCACCACTTGAACTGACTAGATAATTGAAAGTGTAATATGGCAACAGGACAAAACTGGCTGCAAGATCAACATAAAATGCATCATATTAGAATAAAAAATGAAATGAGAAATTTAGTATAAAAGTGAAGTCAGGTCTATGATAACGTATCCAAGGAACAAAGTAACAGAAAAGGCCAAAATTAAAGGAACAATCATAATTGATCATAGTAGTACTATTGTAGAACAAATTCTTACTAAATAACTTGCAGGACCAAACTAGGAACCTGCTACTTCCACAGATTGTGATTTTATCACAAAACAAATGTTGATCCTAAATCAACATTTTCTAAAAATCTTTTAAAAAAAACTTCAAAATATCCATGTTGCTCACTCATTTTTAGACATGAACAGGTTGTGTTTTGTCAAATGTCAACACAAACAGAATGTGTCTTGCAAGGCAAACCTCAAGAAAGAAGACAGAAGTAGGGTACAGGCAGCCAGCCCAGCCATGGTTGACCTATGTAATAATGCTTAAACTTATTTAATTATTAGACATACCTAAAGATAATTACCAAATCAAAAATCATACAATAAAAATTGATAAGCATATATCCATCCAAACAACAAGCTAAAAAAAATCCATCACATTTTAGCATTTTAAATTTCTTTTGCAATCATTAACATGAAGTATACATTTATACTAAAGCCTTAGGTTAAGCCAAGGGAATCAACCCATGGACTAGGTCTAGGTTGAGCTCAACTCAAACCCAAATAATTGCTACTGTAAGTTGGCATCCACCCCGAACACATTATCTTAACCCAGTGGCCGGTATAGTATTAAACATTAGTTTCGTATCGAACTTTGGTTCAACAAAAATAAGAAATATGTCGACGGTGAAAATGTTAGTGGAAACACGGTCAATTTATGAAAGTCCATCAAAATGATAAAAAAAACTTTGAATTTTGATTTGAAACTCTAAGATAATCTAAAGTAAGCAATAATTTACATTTAAACTACTTAGATCAACTTCTTCAATATGTATCATATTAAAATACACTGAATGGACTTAATATAAATATTTGAAGCATAACTAATACCTAAGAATACTTAATAAATGTATAAATCATACCTAAAAATACTTAATATACATTTAAAATGAAGAATTTTCATAATAGTTAATATAAAGAGAAACTAGGGATAAGTGAATACTCAAATGTTGGAGATGTAGAGTCCGATTAAAGGCCACCCCACATGTTGCCACTTCGTAAAGTCCAAAGGGGTCTCGCTGCCTAGTTAGCAAGCCTAGGGGGTGTTCTAGGGGGAGCAAGCGCACCCCCACTGTAGGGGGTGGCGAGGGCAGCGCTCCTATCCCAAAATAGTGTATATATGAGTATATTGATTTTATTAATTTTATAGATTTTATAGAATTATTAAAGAAAGAAGGCTCTTCATGTTTACAGCAAGCCACCAAGTTGTAAAGGAACAAATGAGATGTAGAGAAAGTTAGGAACTCATGAAAAGAAAGAAGCTAATGAAAACAAGAAAATGCAGAAATATTAATGTTGGTACTTCGTACGTGCCGACCCTTATAATGGGCATGTCGACGACTCGGTGTCCAACTCAGTGTAAAATTTACATAAAGTCGATCGATATTGTAGCTATTCCATTTTCGCATTTCTTAGAGATTTACAGCAAGCCACCAAGTTGTAAAGGAACAAAGGAGATGTAGAGAAAGTTAGGAACTCATGAAAAGAAATAAACTAATGAAAACAAGAAAATGCAGAAATATTGATGTTGGTACTTCGTACGTGCCGACCCTTATAATGGGCATGTCGACGATTCGGTGTCCAACTCAGTGTAAAATTTACATAAAGTCGATCGATATTGTAGATATTCCATTTTCGCATTTCTTAGAGACCATTCAAGATAGAAACCTTTGAGGTACTCTTAGAATGGATGTGTCGACGACTCGATGTCAAAGTATTGTCTATACCATCAGAAAAATAGACATACTCTTGAAGAATGCTTCACAATCAAAGACAAAATCCATGACTTAAATGATAAAGGGGAAATCATATGGACCGAACTTAAAAAAAGACTAGGGCAAGTCGGAGAGGACAACATGAGATGCAGTCATGTAGATTCATCAAGACCCCATGCTTGATTACTTAATAACCCACATGGAGGCATAGAACGTCCAGCCAACTGCTCAGCCAAAACTGATCTTCATCCAAAACATACAAACAGAATTTAAGCAATTAGTTGGGGACGAACCAGATGTATAGCAAGCCCTGCTCTAGAAACAAGAATAGATGAAGGCTTGGACGAACTCTAGGGAAATACAATGGAGATACAGGAGGAGGCAACTGAAGATACCATCGTCCTTGTCCAACAAAGACCTCCTCTAATGCAAGGAGGAACTACTATAGAGGACATGCTACCCATGTATGATGAGTACACGGACTCAGAATGGTACTACCTAAAGGCTACAATCAACCTACTCTACCAACACCATCAAGCAACTCGTGCCTGGGCTGATCCTCCACCATAGCCTCCTAATCCTGTAGAGTACACATAGGACATTTATGAGTACATCAGCAAGGGAAAGATTAACGAAGATATTAGCGATCATGCACCAAGGAAAATGGAGCCTTCACAAATAGACCAAGCCATCAAGGACACCCTATGTGAGATAAGCCAAGATGAGCCTGACAATGATTGAAGAATGTCAAAACTGGACGCAAGCTAAAAGAAAAACAAGAAAATGCACCACTGACACCACAACACTCAACACCAGAGAAGCAAGCCAAGAGGAGTCCAACTGTGATCCTCGTAAGGTGAAGACTAGATGTAAATTGAAGGAAAAACATGAATATGTGCCAACGCAAGTACCTAAGTCCTTAAAGCCAGGGGTAGGCTCCTATAGCCATCCCACAAGTATATCCTTCCATCTAAAGAGGGAGATAAGAGACTCGACCAAGTTCGACTAGAGACAAGGCCATTTTATTCACTACAAAAAACTTCTAAATAAAACGTTAATTTTCTTCTTTTGTCATTTATCTTTATTTTCTTTGAGTGCTAACGATAAAGAAAACAATAATAATAATCATTGATGAGTGTGAGTCACTTCCTGATCACTTAGAACATTAAGCAAAATTACCAAAATATTATCTAAGGTTTTTAAACAAAGGATATAACACCTAGGGAGGATCCACCTAATTGTGTAGGATGACCAGAAGATCCATGGAAGTTGCATGTATTCCAGCATTACACCCTTAATCAATAATGATGGATGAGTACTCAAAATGGGAATGAGAAGACTGACGCGTAGGTATGCTATCATAACATAAGTCTGAGAAGACAGTAATGGATAGGCATCTACAGAAAAATAACAAGAAAAGGGAATCACAAAGGAAAAAAGCAAAGAAAAGCCAAAGATCCTTGGATAAGCTATAGACGTATAGGGTAAAAGAGACCACTCTCTCACTTTAGATAATACTAAGCAACAATGCTAGATGTATGAGAGAGAGAGAGAGCTGTGACTACACTCATCATTATCAATAAAATAAAATTTAAAAAAAAAATTAAAAATCCAAAAAATCTAAAAAAAAAACAGGAAAAATAAGAAAAGCCATAAAAATCAAATAAATAGTAACATCCACCCTTACGTACAAGTAAAAATCTAGTAAGGAAACTAAAGTTAGTCTGGCCGATGATGCAATAATCGACTCACCAGGATTTAGATTTAATGTCCTACTCGAACGTACCTTCACGACTCCGATACACTTGTTCTCCACAAAGACATTGTCCCGTAATGATCTCTAGAGCATCAATGGATGACTCGCCATCGACGTCCATTGAGCTCCAATTTTCCATCTCCCAACTAAAGCCAGAACTAATTCCCTCCACCTAGTTATAAATATAGGAGAGTAAAAGGTTAACACTACAATACCTTCCCTAGACAAAAATAACTTAACCGCCCCTTTGAGGTAGAGAAAGGTACAAGCTTTGATTACTACTAACACATGTTATTAAGTATGCAGGTACAAATCCTCCTGGTGTTAATACATCAAGACTCGACCCTGAGGCTGTACAAAGTCCCACCGTGATACTGTATGAAGCCTGTCGAGAATAGACTCCCACCTTTGGAGTCATTATCGTGTATACAGATACTTCACTCCGACTAAGAGGTAGACTTCGATTTCGTAAAAGAAAAGTTCAATTCCTCACTCGATTCTTTAATCATAGAACTCCTTTTTCTGCCAAGTCGAGTTGTGAGACGACAGTCCTTTCCTGAAAGTGCTAATCACACTCGAAAATGAAAAACACTTGACCACAACGAATTGCATTCATGCATCTTACATATGTCTATATAGTTAGGAACCACCCGTACCCTACCGACATAACCTATCATGTGGGCCATTCATTGCATTGTGTGATTGACCTTTACATCTGCATTTATTTATCTGAATCATGCATTCATGCATTGGAAATAAAGTACAGACGGAGTAATGTTCTTCAAGAGCGTTTGCACCCTTAATACTGTGATCCTCCTAAAACCCAATAAAGTCTCACCTATTCAATTTATTATTTCAATTTGAACAAGCTCTCAAACAAGAAGTCACAAACAATTATCTTTTTATTAGCTTTTTTTTCTTTTCTACCAGAGATAGGGTAATTTTTCCACGGTCATCCTTAATTTTGCCCCGTTGAAGTGACATCTCTATATAGTTGGCATGGTCTCAACACATAGCTCCTAAACCAACTTGAGTTCTGCATGCCTGAGCCTTCAATATGTTGACATCTTTAGTTTAATCGAACCACTCAGTTATGCAACCACATTTCGAAACCCACCCTTTGCCACCTTCTTGGTTATGTGACCACATCCCGAAACCAAAAGGTAATCTTCTTTTTGGAAGACTGTGGTGGATTGCTTGAGAGCAAGCTCACGACAAACGTCTTAGAACCCTCTCTCATAAAATTTGTTATCTCGGACTTTAATATGACATATGGAATATTTATAAATATTATCATGATTTTTCCATTATTATTATAATTTCTATGATTTCCCAACATTTGAATATGTAAGCATATCATATAAATCATCATAAATGTTAAATAATTCTAAAAAATTATTAAAATTTAGATGACTTGATAATTAAGATTACTTATCTTTATTTTACCAAAAATGAGATTTTATGATATGTTCACATTTTTAATGTAATAACTATATTTAATTCAAGATAATGCTAAAAAATAAAGATAAATCTAAAATATCTAAATGATTGCTAATCTATTTTAAATCAAATATATCATTGATTTTAACAGATTTTCACGTAATTATTGGAGATTTAAATTTTCAAATTTAATTTACTTATTTTTCTAAGTGTAAATTAAAATTTATTTGAAATCTTTCTATTACAAAGATTAATTTTAAAGATTGATTCGGTCATTACTTGACGATAGATTTACATGAAGATATTTTGTGATCTTAATTTTCAAATTTTTACCTTTTTAATTACTTGACGTCAGTGCATCCAGCGACTAGTTGATGTGGCAAATTTCATTGTCAGTTGGTTGTTGATTTATCGCGTACGGCAAATTTGGAATCTATCGCCTCGTTATCTATACGAGCGGCGACAACATTTAAAAAGAGATCTTTATCATTTTTAATGAGTTTGAATCTGACTATTGATCCCCTACTCGTTATTAACGAGATCTGAAGCCTCCAAACTCTATAGGCTCCCTAGGTCAAGGGTTTAAGGAAAGATAATTTAGAAACTCTAAAGAGCCAATCAAAACCCTAAAGGAGAGGAACCTTGAGAGATCTATGATCCTTAGTCCTCACTTTATCAAAATGTCAACATAGATCCCAAAGATCATAACCTGTCTAAACCAAAGTGCATTTCCAGAGCTTCATTAGGTTTCCACTTCCTCAAACCACAGTACACGAGGATGAAGAGAGTATTATTCCAATTAATTATTTTAATTTTACATAAATCCATTACATGTTATTTATAGCCCATGACATATGCATACGAGGACAACCTCCCAGCTAGTATTAATTTTATTTATTCATATTATTTGTTTTCATTTTGATATTGTTACCACACCTCGTCTAATTTGGGTTTGTTTTTCTTGTTTATTTTGAAGGAAAGGAAATGTTACATAGCACGAGGAAACCGCTAGGCAACATCCTGTCGCCGACCAAGTGAATCGAGAATCCACATTCATCACAGCCACCATATCATGTGGGCGTCTTGTTAGCCAACATCAGCGAAAGACAAGTAGTAATCACAAAGACATCAAAGTAAATAGACACAGTGACAACTCTCCATCAACACCCCATAAATCCATCCACAGACACGATCGACACAAATGACTCGTGTCGACATCCAGGCCAGACATACAGTACTTTGGGACATATCTATACATATCGTGTCGCCTAACTCCCATTCCGATGCATGTTAACAATATTTCGTTAACACATGTTGATGTTTAATTCTATAGAGACAACCCACTCTTTTGTGGGTTGAATTGAGTAGGGCACAGGATGACCCAACCTATTATGCATGTGTAACCCATGGGACTCAACCCATGGGCTAGACCTGAGCAGAGTTCAACTGAAATCCAGACAATCCATGCAGTGAGTTGGGAATTCCAGCCCGAATACATTATCCTAGCCCGACCCACTCTTTTGCGGGTCGAGTTGGGAGGGCCATGAGATGGCCCAACCCATTTCGCACCATAACTAGAAGTCTAGAACAAAGAAATGAACCCGTGAGAGAGAAATGTCTAGAATAAGTAAGATGGCCTAGTAATACAAGAGTCCAAAGTGGTAATAGGAACAGAAATATACAAAGTTCTAGGTGATTAACCCTACACGGCAACATAAACAAAAAGAAAAGATCATACCAGCAGCAGAACCAAATCTTTGCAAGACACCAGGCTGACTGTCATCAGAAAATATAGGGTAGCCTGAACTGTTAAGAGGTATACGAGGCCGAGTGATGTAGTTTAAAAGCAGTCGACGAACTACAGAACAAACTATAGAACTTTCCTGCATGATTACAGTAAATATCCAAATGTTTAAATACTGTTATGTATAATTGATAGATTAAAGACAATGAAATCAGCTGGGTAATTCTACCTGAGCCATTGCAGCATCAATAAATGGATGCACATCACTCAATCCAGGCGAAGGCCCAGAAGAAAGCTGAGTTGACATGGCAACTAACATGAAGCTCAAAAGCTCGTGATGGAGGCACGAGAAAGGGCTTGAAGTAAAAAGTAATAGATATTCAGGATATGGACAAATTGACAGAACAAAGCACAACTAGAACAGAAAACACAAAAGCTATCTAGAAAAAACAAATATACCTCACTTCTGTTGAACCAATGAAGGTAAGGATCCCACACATAATAAAAATTCCAAGGTCATCACCTGCAGATAAAAAAGGAAAAAATTATAGCACCATACCCTCAGAATCCCTCCAAACCAAGTCATGGAGAATGTCGAAGGGGAGAGGACAAGAAGATTTGATGAAAAAGGAAGAACAGGGGATAAACAAAGCAAATTTTCAATAATTAATCATCTAGATAATTGTTTAGGGTCAAGCATGCCCTTAAATATCAGACAATCCAAATCCTACTTTAACAAGGATAACAATTAAAACCTTATCGTCTATTCATCAAATAGATACAAAAGATCCAATTTAAATTCAAATAAGACTACCAAAGAGAACTAAAAGGAATGAAGCATTTATTCTTCCTAATTCTGGCCGCAAAAGTGGATATGATTAGGAATGTTTTTCATCAATTTTTCTCCCATTTAAAAAGCTCAACTTTGTTATTGATGGCGAGTGACGGTGATTGCTGGGTTTTAATGTGGACACCGATAGGGACTGATGATTTAGAGTAGGCATCCAGTTGGGTGACACCATGACAGTGTCAAATGGTGGACAACGAGGCATGAACTGTGGAAAGTGGCTGATGTGCATGATAACAACAAACATCTAATACTAAATTGACAGAGCATATACAAGGGAAAGGGAAGAAAAATAAGAAGAAATGATGAAAGAAGGAAGAATAGAAACTTAAGTCAAAAACAAATCTCAAATTCTCAATGGCTAAGCAACTATGAAACTTATGGTCAAGCATAATATTAAATAAGCTGACAATTCAAACACAACTCTAGTAAGGACATAAATCAAACCAACCTAGAAAATATTAATCAATTCTATCTCAAGTATTATTAGTCATATACAATGTCTAAGTAGACTTTTAACCAAGGACGTTTCTTTTTTATACAATAAAATGACTTATTCTACCGAACCGTAGATGCCTCCTCAAGATATTTGGATGCTTCAACATCAGCCTGATGGCAAAATAGTCAGTTGAGTCATTTAAAGACGTAATAACATTATGAACAGTCATAAACCAGATCGAACCAGTTTAATTGGGTGGATAAAGCAGGCAAGATTAACAATTTATCTAACATACGTATAAAAAATGTTTTTTAATAAATATATATCTTTTCTTTCCAATGATTCTTAATAATTTATATCTTTCTTGACACTGTTGAATAGATATTTAATGCTTAGTCATGTTTTGTTTATTGTAGATGAGATGTCTAACATTTGAAGCTATTACATATGATTTTAGCTCAAAGTTTTGTAAACAATATACCAGATTAAACCCAGGTTTAACCAGTCAAAATGATCTTGGTTTGATTCAATATTCAGTTAAACAAATGAAGATGTCATCACTGGTTTGAACTGTCTGTTAATCTAAATTGAATCAATACTGAAGCCCCTCCAGTTCTATCTCCGGTTAAGGTTAGAAAACATTGCAAAAACCCTTATATGCGAGTGGAAAGGGAAACGCACTAGAACCAAGAATATGGCTCTTTAAGAAACTAGAACAGTAGAACTCCTGTAGTTGATGTAAACTAACACTACCAAAAGGATGGTACATTTCAGTAACAAAAGAATATTCAAAATGACAACATCTGAAAATAGCATGACAAAAATAACAATTTCAAAGCAAACTAAAAACAACAGTGTGTGTGTATTTGTTTATGAACAGAAATACTGCTTATTATGATCTTAAAGGTAGACAGACGATCATAAATCATCTATATATTCAGTATTTAAAGCCTAACAAGAAGTGCTTAGTTACCTTTCGGAAAAATATTTTTTGTTGTTTCATGACTTTCATCATCTTGGATGCTGAGATGGAGTTCTTCAAAAGTATTAGTTTTTGCATTTTCGATCAAGTACTTAAGAAAGGTAGATGATATGTATGCTGCATTAATAGCCTTCATGTAGACAGCAGAGGAGCAGCTTGACGTTAATGCAGCCTCTTGCAAACTCCAAACTAAATGTATCAAGATTTTTGCCATATGTCTTGTATGGCTGTTGTTCTGTGCTGCACAATTGAAAAACGAGCAAAAAGAAGTAAGCATTGATGAACCAACTATTGGGACAAATAAGTTTCGTCTCTTAGAAGTAACATCATCGTCAATGATTATAAAATGGAACTACAAGCAAATGATCATGTTAGGAACCCCTTTGTAAGTCTTTGACTACAAATATCTTGATTGCTTGTGAAACAGGCAACTGAACAAAAGTTGTCATTAGTGAGTGCATCCGTGCATGTAAGGCATGGCTAATACAAACAGAGGTATTTCATGTCCTCGAGCTCATCTTGAGTTCGACCAGGAAATTATCTGAGACAATACCTCAATGAAGAAACACACCTACTGTGAACTCCTTTGTACACATTCTCTTAGAAGTATTTCATTCACAAATTCTAGGTAGAAAAAATATATTATTTTGCAACATGATCCAATAAGGCAAGTGCAGATACTTCATCAACCACCTTCATACTTATCTCATTTACAAGATCTGCTAATAGACATAAATGGTCAGCATTGTGTGATAAGTGTGTCAGTGATACAGCCTAACCACAAGTCTACCAGAAATGACTTTAAGCCAACTACAAGGAGCAACAGTCCACATCCAACAATCAATTGATTTACACCAAGCTCCTAAAAACTTTGGGAGGCATCAGTTCAATATTATATCAACATCCACATTATGCATACTCCTTGTGGTAATCACACAATTGATGTGTTATTTAGTTGGCTAACTTGAATTTGTGCTTTAGGTGTTGAGCAAAGAATGTTCAACTTCTTTGAGCTATCATCAACTTTATACAAAATCAATGGTTAATATCAAAAGGATTTGAAGAGAATTGCTTTTTTAATTTTTAAATCTTTTATTGTAATTGGGATTTAGGATTTTGTATGTTTTGTTGTTGTAGATGAAGCACTAGAAGTTGGATATTCAAACTTGAAATCATCCATGTCCATGCCTCCATTTGAAGGGGTCATACCTCATACCTCATAACAGCTCTTTAGAGCATTTTTCTCTTCAAAATTTTCAAAAGGTAACAAGAACGACATGCCATTGGGTAAAAAAAGAGTAGATCGGTGGAGTTGGTTATTGAGCCTATTTTCCAACATCAATGTGTAAGTTTTGTTGGGATTAGGATTTTGTTTTAATTTGAATTCATCCATATCCATGCATTAAATATAAGGGAGACATAACTACTCTTAGATAAATTTTCTTTTCAAAAAGTAACTATTAAGAATCATTAGTGGGTGGTTTAGTGGTCTGTGATTATATGGATATCCGTTTATATTATGTGGATACCCTAAACTACTAAATATATGTAATTAGTCATTAGTAATAATATGATTCCTGTTTTACTCTTCTCCTCAATCTTTGAGTTTGACGTATGTTTCACAAAATTGTGTAACATACATCTAGCTCATTTGGTTGCCCACAGTGACCTATGAGGTTAATTACTTTGAAACTTTTTCACCTGTTGCATGTCTATATTCTATCAAAATCCTGTTCTTTATTGCAGTGAATCAGAGGTGACCCATATACCAGCTTAACATAAAAAATACTTTTCTCTACGGTGACTTACTTGCGGAAGTGTATATGGAACAATCTCCTAGTTTTGTTGCTTATGAAGTGATGCATGTGTGCATGTTAAAGCAAGGGATCTAAGGCCTCAAGCAAAGCTGCAGTGCCTGGTTCAACAAGTTTAGTGGAGTTACAATGTAGTTTGGCTTCCACAAATGTAACGTTCAACAAGTTTAGTGAAGTTATAATGTAGTTTGGCTTCCACAAGTGCAACCCTAATGACTCTATGTTTGTCAGAAAGAGGCCTATGTGTCTTATCCTAGTTGGTTATGTTGATGAAAGCAGATAATTCCTTTAAGAAACACTTTGTGACGAAGGATTTGAGCAGACTTACTTCTTGGGGATTGAGATTCCTCATGTAAAGGATGAAGCAGTCTCGTCTTAGAAGAAGAATGTGCTTGACTTACTACAGGATAGGCATGCTTGATGAAAACCTTCTAGCTCTCCTATTGATTCCTTGGACTTGTGAGACACATCTTCTAAGGCTCTTGAGAATGCAGAACGCTAAAGGCGACTTGTTGGAAAGTTAATTTATCTTACTATGGCTCACCCAAACAATATCTTTATGATTGAGATTGCTCGTGTAAAGGATGAAGCAGTCCAGTCTTAGAAGAAGAATGTGCTTGACTTACTACAGGACAGGCGTGCTTGATGAAAACCTTCTAGCTCTCTTATTGATTCCTTGGACTTGTGAGACACATCTTCTAAGGCTGTTGAGAATGCAGGATGCTAAAGGCGACTTGTTGGGAAGTTAATCCATCTTACTGTGACTCGCCTAAACATTATCTTTACAATTGGATTGGTCATTCAGTTCATGCATCAACTAAGAGAGGTACACTAGAAGATGTTTCTACAAATTTTGTCCTACTTGAAGAATGCTCTGGCAGAGGCCTACATTATGGACATCACGATCACTTGATGTCACTAATTACTCTGATTCAAGTTATACAGGAGATCGGGAAAACAAGAAGTCCACTTTTGGATATTACACATTTATAGGAAGCAACTTGGTCACTTAGATAAGCTAAAAGTAAAATATTATATCTTGATCCAACACTTAGGCAAAGTACAATGCTATGGTACATACAACATATAAGATGATGTGGATTAGATACTTTCTGATTGAAATTAACCTTCCTCCTAAAGGACCCTTACCTATGTTCTGTGACAATCAAGCCACTATTTATATAAGCAACAATCTTCTGTTTCATGAAAGGACAAAATACATTGAAGTGGATTGTCACTTTGTCAGAAATCCAGTATTAGATAGCTCGATCACTACTTCCTTTACTTCCTCGTGTACTCAGCTTGCAAATGTATTTACTAAGATTATGTCTATGGGACAGTATCAGTCTCTTTATAACAAGCAAGGCATGATAGATTTATATACTCTAACTTGAGAGGGAGTGTTATAGTCATTAGTATGTGGTCTAGCGGAATACGGTTAAATGAATATCCATTTATACTATGTGGATACCCTAAACCACCATATATAATCAGTCATTAGCAATAGTACGATTTCTATTTTCCTCTTCTTTAACAGTAACCCAAAACAACATGCCACTAGGTAAAAAAGATAGATTGTTCGAGTTGATCGTTAAGCCTATTTTCCAACATCAACTATCCTATGCAACTTGTGTTGGGCTTCAGATTCTTGGTTCATTTTTCCCTTCTTCTATGTAAAATCCATTTTTTGGAGACACAACTGCTGAAAAACCCTAATCGCAGATCTCCAGGTGTAGATTCTTTCTCCTTCAAGTGATTCAACAAGAGATCCAAATCAATGTTGTTATCTACAATCATTGTAATCTTTTTGAACTGCTAATGCTTCTCTAGTTTTTGAGAAGGTCTCTTGTGAGATTTGCTCATCAAGAGGAACTATTTCAGATTGAACTGTGACAGGCTAGGAGGTGGGAAGAAAATCCTGAGTAGGTGCTTGGGGACTAGATTAGGTCTGGATAGACCGAACTAGTATGAAATTTACTGTGTTATGGTAAATGTTTTTTAAATCTGCTTACTTATATTGTATACATAGTTATTATTTCTAATTACTTAGCTAAAACCGGTCATTACCTTTTCTTTTAGCGGTAAAAAGAAACTGGTCATAACTTACATATACTCTATTAAACCCCTTCCTTAAGGAATGCATTTGATGCTACAGCTTATTGGTAGTAACCACACAATTATGTCATTGTCCTTCCCTTCCCATATGTGTCCACTGTCAATCCAATATTAGATATATGTATATGCATCCACTCATACTGTCATGCATTATACATATATTCTACATAGAATGATAAAAAAGGGATTCTCAACAAGCTAGAATTTCCCTTATCAGTTGCGTGTTTGATTCACCTCAGGCTCCAATTCTCCATCCCATCAACTAAATGCAACAATGACGACAACCATACCTTCACCTCACTATGTGGGGTTCTGCAACATGAATCCTCCATCTCCATTTAATTCTAACCAAAGCTACTTCTTTTGTTAAATCATGAATGTATGAATCCTTTTTTTCATACATTCCAACCATGTGATTCCACACCTTCCTCTACTCACTAGAATTCTCAAAAGCCATCCTACTAAGTCCAGCATCTCCTACACCACGACAAAATCAAATCTTTCCCGAAAATCACAAAATGCAGGTGTAAATCGAGAATTACTGACCAAAGGCCTCGCAGGCCCGGAGGACCCGCTGCTGCGGCCACTGGAGCGTGAGGGGGAGCTCGAGCAGCTTGCTCCAGAAGTCCGACGTGACAGGGTACGACTTCTCCCCAACGAAAGTCCCAATCAGATACTCCGCCGCGTCCCGCGGCCGCGCGGAGGCCGCCCCCCTCGGCGTCGACGGCACGGCCCCCATTGCTTGGATCGATCGGGTTCGTATCAGAGGGTGGCGGCCAGATCTGGCGCCATTGGGGTCTGGGGGGTTGGGATCTGGGGATGGACACAAAACCCTAGAGAGAGAGAGAGAGAGACAGAGACAGAGACAGATATGAGAGACCAAGGGGGATGGACTGGAGATGGAAGAAGAAGAAGAAGAGGAGGAGGAGGAGGACAACCAGAGGAGTTTAAAATTTTAACTTTTTCCTCTTTACTTTATATTTTTTTCGTAAAGAATGAAAAGACGAAAATATCCTCAAGGATTTGCTTTTGCTAAATGGAACGATTAAGGTTGCGTTTGTGTTTGGTAAATGGTAACGATCGTCGCTTGTGATTTTTCCTCGATGATGTGTGACGTCTTGCTTGCAGTAGAGAGAGCTATGACCAGCTCAAAATCTTAATTTCTTTAGTATTTTCTTGTATGGTATCATCATTTCCAGACTAATGACCAAGTCAGAGTACAGCCTTTGTTAAGACTACCAATACTTGATGATCTTTTTGTTCTCTTCTTCTGTGAGTCAATCATTTGTCTGGAGCTATGTTTTGGATTATATATTTTTGCATCGGTTATTTATAAAACACTAAAACCACGTAAACATATGCTTCATGTAGTTAAAAGTATTAATGTCGACAAGGCTGGGTTAATTTGGTCATTTTGGAGGCCGCTGGTTTTCTTCTAAACTTCGTTCGCAAGCATTGAATGTTTGGGATAAGAATGGATTTAAGACGTGACAAGCGTCCGATGGTGAATGGACGAGAAGGATTAAGGCAGAGATGACATGGGTTGCTTTCTTCCTTCACCGTAGTGCAAACCACGTTTGGGTGGCATTTAACTTTCGGAATACCAAAAGTCAACGCATTGCCCTATTACCACCCATGTAGATTTTGTAATGTTGACTTTGGGATGTATTTGGTTGTGCATAGATTATTTGTGGTTAGTTTTTTTTTTAGAAATTGATAATTTAGATTAATATTGAAACAATACTTAGTTATAAGAACACCATCAAGTGAATACAAAATGTCCAAAGAAATATATATTCAAAATATAACTAGGACTACAAAGAGATTTATCAGAATTGTTTAAAATATTACATGTCTAAGAAAGTTCTCAAAATGTAAAAGTACTCAATCTGAAGGCCTAATTAATATTATTCCCCGATCTCATCTCAAACAAATCATATGGCAAAGGAGGGAATTGAGCAGGGATAACAACAGATAATGCCATGGATGTGGAAGGCACTGAGATTGGAGTCGATATGCCAATGGAAGAAGCAATTGTATAGACTACTTGGTCAACATGGGCTTGGTCCCATTCTCCTTGCATACGAGATAAAGCCTAGGAGATGTTCACACTACCAAGACCTGAACAAAGGTTAACCATCCAAAATCTGATCAAAGAAAGAATATAGGAAATAATACCAATAAAGGATCTAAATTTATGCCTAAAGATTCTTTTATTTCTTTCTAACCACAAAGATTAAAAGATAGTTGGAATGAGAAAATTCTAAACTTGTATACTACTAGAGAACTTTGCATGCCTTCTAATTGAAAAAATATCCAATAAGTTAATAGATGCACAAATGGATGGATTACAAAAAAAGAATTTCCAAACTTGCATTGCAACTGCCACAGCCCACAGGGCATAACATAAGGATATGAGATGTGGATTCACAATCAGAATCACAAGAAGGGACAACTGGTTGGACTCCCCCAACCTTCCTTAGTCAGATTCTATCTTGATAGGATTCTATCATGTATTACCAGTCATAGAAACAATTTTATTTCCAGAGAAACTCTACTTCTTTATATATGTTTGTACGGAGGAAATTTAAGTTCATCATCATTAATTGTTTCATAGCAACTCTTGACTGAAAACAAATTATTTGGCTTTGGCATTCAAATCAAAAAGTTAGCTTTTTCATTAAAATAGAGATTAGAGAAAACCTCTAAAAATTGTTTAAGCTAATCTTGTAATATATTCCAATTTAAGTTATTAGCCATTACAAGATTGAATAGCCCTACAAAGTTGTTATTACACTTATTCCACAAATTTTTAACCGAGCTTTTCTTTTTAATGGAGATTTAATAAAGATCTGAAAAAAGATATTTGAGTGCAAAATCCCCATACCAATTATTCTTCTAAAAAAATGTATTAACTCTATTATTGACCGAAGATCTAGTGAAGGTTTTTATGATTGAGAAAATTTCCCTAAATTCTGTCCATAAGGGTGATCCACCTGAAGTAGAGTTCATCAAAGTTCCAAATTTATTAGTTGAAAAATATCTAGATATGATTAGCTCAATCCATTTAAGTTTCAAATTATTCGACCATAATTGCCAAAATAACTTACATTTTGAGGCAGAACTGAATGACTTAATGTTTATTATAGCCCATCCTCATTGTTTTTTAGCCTTATAAATTCTTTGCTAGTTAACTAAATGATAGCCAGGGCCATCAAGACACTAGAGAAATTTCTGACATAAGCAATCGATTTCGTTAACTACCCTGACAGGAAGATGCAGGACAGATAAATAATAAGTTGAAATCACAGATGGAACTGAATTCAATAATGTAAGTCTCCCACCTAATGACAGAAATTTGGCTTTTTAAGTTACAAGTTTTGAGGTTACCTTATCAATAATAAGGGACCAGTCATTGTATGTAGCTTTACAATAATGCAGGGGCATACCAAGATACTTAATTGGTAGGGATTCTTGTTTACAACTCAAAATCTTAGAACATTTATCAGTTTTGACTTGAGGAATTCTAATCCTAGTTATAGAAGACTTATTAAAATTAATCTTAAGTCTTGAGCAAGTTTGAAAATATGTCAAGATTTTCTTAATATTAATAATACCTTTTTTAGATGGAGACAAAAACAAAATGATATTATGAACATATTGATTGTTAATTACTCTAGGACATCCTTTGAGAAACTGAATTCCAGCAAGATGAATACTTAGAACAAAAAGTAATCCAGTCATTAAAAGATGAATACATTGCACAATAGCACAGCTGACTACTTAGAGTCCTCTTTACTTTGTTACAATGTAATTGTTTAATAATTCGATTGTGGTCGGATGGTGTTGGAACCCAACGAACAAAAAGGTCCATTCGTCTTACCTTTTTTCTTTATCATCCTTTTTTGTTTTTAAGGTAGATTTTTATATTCATATGACATCATATTATTGGCATTTTATTATTTATGTATCAAATTCTCAAATAATCCTACACATATAATCTATAAACAAACAGACCTTAAGTTCCACTTTGGACATAGAATGAGAAAAATATGAATAATTAGAAAGTAGTATTAGCATTTTAACAGTATTACTGTTCAATTTAGAAGTGATTTTTTTAAAAGATGAATAAGTATATATAAGGAGATATTTTAGTTTAGATGAAAAGTAGAATAAGTATTAGAATAAGTAAAAAATATGTAGATTAATAATAATCAACTTAATTATTAATATATATATATATATATATATTTTTTTTTAAAATATAAAATAAACACACTATATACATATATATATTAGAATAACTTAACGGAATAACTTTATTCCACCGTTCTCGCGGAATAACTAAATTAGAATATGAATTATTATTTCGATTTTTACACAACCAAACAGAATAGTAATTCTCATTTTAAATTTATTCCAAAACTTATTCTAGATCGAAATAAGGATTAAAGTTATTAACTTGGGAAAGGTTGATTGATAAAGTCAAGTTGTTACCTTACAAATTTTTTTAATAAAGTCCAACATTACATTTCTTTATTTATTTCATGTCATGGCTACAAAAGTTTCTATCACCATGACTCTATTGTCGAGTAAGATTATAAATGTTCCATGTGTATGAACAAGACCATCACAATAATCATAATAATAATAAAAAAAATAAATCACTATGATGCAGTTGATTAAGAAGAGTGTAACTCACACATCACTCTCAGTTCTTGCCCATTACTGTGATGCAGGCTCTTGCTCATATTTCCAACAGACCGACACGTACCATCGCAGAGCAAAGAAAGAGGAGCAATGGCGCCAGGACACAACTACGAAGCACTTCACCCATCCATTAGCATGCATGACATCTTTACTGCACGCATAGCGGCAACCTACACTCCACGCACAGCAGCAGTCCGCACTTTGTAGACGACGACACCAATGAGTTTGGGGTCTCCTGCTGGCCAGTGGCTACTCTCCTCTTTAGCTTTCTTCAAGTTGTTAACCTATTGCATTTCATAACCAAAGTAGGCAAGGACATAAGGTGGGTGGGTTCTGCTTTTGGTCGTCTGGTTTGTAGCACTGTGTCCTCTCCTCTCTAACTCTCTTCAAGACGAAGAGGATCTCGTTAAAAAAAAAAGAAGGGTGGTTGGTAGTGGGCAAGTACTTTGGTTTGTGGATTTGGTACTTTGGTTTTAAATTTTTAGTGAGCTATGAACTATATATCAATATGTTCATAGACATTGGAGAACTATATATTAATATGCCTTGTTGCCTTGTTTATAAAATTGAACTATATATTAATATATGATATTATGATAATATAGTGACTAAGTAGAACTAAACAAAAATAATCTTAATACCATTAATATATACAAGTTTATCCAATTTCCTTCCTTGTTATCCACTTTCTTCCTGTTATCTTTTTTTTTTATGTCTTTCAATTTTTATAATTTCAATAACACTTATGTAGTATGATTTCACAGTGTTGTAGTGTTTTTGATCTTTTTATATATTTTTTAGTAATTGTGCTATTGTAGTGTTATGATAATTGATTCATTTTTGTCAAACGATAAACGACAATGAGATATGTATTTTATTTAATTATTTTTTGTTTATTAGTTTTCTCTTTTTTATTTATGTATAGTTATATTTTACAACTAGTGATGGATAAGTATATGATTAAAGGACCTAAAAAAAGAATTTCTAACAATTATCAATTAGAGACAAACTACTAGTAATAAGACACATTCTTCGAGTTCAAAGAAAATATCTCTAGAATTTAATCTATTAGAATTGATTTTTGGTCCTAATTCGAAATCACTGATAGCCAGTTATGATGTGAATGAGTGTGACAAAATTAGACATGCATATCTGAGACTCCACGTCAACCAAAAGGTCATGTATTTCCATACACAATCTTTGGTTAGAAGCGTCGTTGTTTCAACAATGTTTGATTTAATAATTATGAGGAATGGTTGGAGTATAGTATAGAGAAGGATGTTGCATTTTGTTTGTATCGTTATATCTTTCTTGAAATTGACGTTGATCCAACTTTAGTAACATGAGGATTTACATATTGGAAAGATCCAAAAAGATTGCATAATCATCAAGGTTTACATAATAGCCATTATAATGTTGCTAAACAAAAGTGTATTGCATTGAAGACTGAAAAACAACAAATTGGAGTATCATTTTCTAGTCAATTAAATGAACTTCGAAAAGAATATCGTGCTCACTTGTAAGCATCTGTAGGTTATGTAAGGTTTCTTTCACATCAAGGTTTATCTTTTGTGGTCATGATGAATTTGCCAACTAAGTAGACTTTTTAAAACTTTTAAAATTCCTAGTAGATCATAACAAAGACATTGGGAAAGTTATGTTGAAAAATGCTCCAGAAAATTTAAAACTTACAATACCTTCAATTCAGAAAGATATTGTTAGTGCTATTACAAGTGAAACTATTGAGAAAATTGCGAAAGATATTGCAAATGATGGTTTGTTTACTATTCTAGTCGATGAATCTCGTAATATATCTGTAAAAGAACAAATGATTGTGGTATTACAATACATAAACTGGAAAGGCAAGATCATTGAGTTTTTCCTTGGTTTAGTGCATGTTAGTAATACATCAACTTTATCTCTTAAGTTGGCAAGTGATAGCTTGTTTTTCAGGTTAGGTTTGAGCATTCATATTTTACATAGTGAAGGATATAATAGTGCTAGCAATATAAAGGGAGAGTTTTATGAATTAAAAACATTAATTATGAAAGAAAATCCTTCTACTTTCTATATTCATTGTTTTGCTCATTAACTGCAATTGACACTTGTAGCAATTGCAGAGAATCATGTGAGCGTGGCTTCATTTTTTGATTTTGTTTCCATTGTAATTAATTATATTGGAGGATTTTATAAGTGTCGTGATATTCTTCATGCAAAAGAAGTTGAAAAAGTTACTAAGAAACTTGAATGAGGTGAAATTAAAAGTAATAGTGGAAGAAATCAAGAACTTGACATGAAACGGACTGGTAAAACACGATAGAGATCTCATTATGGTACTTTAGTTAATTTATCTCTAATGTTCTCTTCTGTAGTGGAAGTTCTTAAAATCTTTAAAGTTAATGGTGAACCAACAAGGATTAGAGCACAAGTTATTACCTTTGTTAATCTTATTCAGACATTTGATTTTGTGTTTCTCTTACTTTTGATAAAAAATCTTCCAAGAGTAACATGCGAGTTATTTGACACATTATAGAGAAAAGACAAAGATATTGTAAATGTAATGAAATTAGTTAAATTATTTAAGTTACAGCTTAACTTTATGAAAAGTGATGATAGTATATGGGAATCTTTTATTAATGAAGTTATGTTATTTTGTAAAAAACATGACATTAAAGTCAAATGTATGAATGACATTTATTAAGAACTAGGGAGAACACATCAAGGTCAAGAAGAGAAGACAAATTTACACAGATTTTGAGTTGAGATTTTTAATACAATGATTGATTTATTAATAAATGAGCTCAATGATCGTTTCAATAAGAGGAATACAGAGTTATGATTATGTGTTGCTTGTCTCAATCCAAGTGATGGATTTTCTTTCTTCAATAAAGAAAAGTTAGCGCAACTTGCTTAACTTTATCTTTCTAATTTCATTCGTACAGATATTAAAAGGTTTGGAAATCAGCTTAAGACCTATACTTTAGATATCTGTGAACTACCAAAATTGAAGTTTGTCAAAGGTATTAGTATCCTTACTCAGAAACTTATGGAGTTGAAGCAATATCGTGTATATTTTCTAGTATATCAATTATTGAAATTAGCATTGTTATTGCCCATGGTAACAACTTCTGTGGAAAGAATATTTTCTACGATGAATATTGTTAAAAGTCGTTTAAGGAACAGAATGAGAGATACTTTCGTGAATGATTGTTTGGTTGCTTACATTGAGCGTGATATAGGTAGCGTTTGGAAATGTTTTTTTATACCAACTTATTGCATTAAGCGCTTATTGTCTAATAAGCATTTCCAAACGAGCTAGCTTATCGAGTTTTTCCAAAAAAAACTGCATATAGCTTTTTAGTTCATTTTAAACTATTGAGGTAACTTTTAGAAAAGTTAATGTGTGTTAGCTTGAAAAGTTATAAATATTAGCCATAGTTTTTCTAATAATATCCTTAGAAGTTGATTTTAATTACAACATGAACTAAGAGATGACAGCAGTGGTGGTGGCCGACGACGTTGGTGGTAGTGGCAGACAATGGAGGTGTTGGTGGTAGCCAGTGACGACGGTGGTGACCGCCAATGATGACGGTGGTGGTCGATGACTACGATAATGGTGGTGGCTGATGACTGCGGTGATGGTGATGGCCTACGACCGCAACGGTGGTGGTAGTCAACGATGACGGTAGTAGTGGTCGATGACCTGCAACAGCGGTGGTGGTGGCCGATGGCTATGGCGATGGTGGTGGCTGACAATGGTGGTAGTGGTGGTGGCCGACGACTACGGTGGTGGTGGTGGCCAACGACGGCAGTAATGATGGTGGCCGACAATCCACTATGACATGGTGGTGGCCGGTGACGGCGATGGTAGTGGTGGTCAGAGACAACGGCAGTGGTAGATGCGGCAGGCAACGACAATGATGCATCGACGAGTGGGCGGCAGTTGGTGGTAATGGTAAGGACAATATAGTCCTTTAATTAACTGATAAGTGCTTATTAGGCATATAAACCAAACAAGTTTTTCTTTACCTCCATAAAAGCTACAAAAAGTACAACTTATCAAAAAACCAACTTTTCTCAAAAAGCTGCGTAACATTTGACAATGAGATAATAATAAAATGCTTTTAGTGCATGCATCTATGTCAAAGAATTCTATAATTCAGATAATAATATTTTAATTTTAATATTTTATTATATTTATTTTACAAGATTTATTATCTGTATAATTATATCCTACCAAAAAAAAAATGTTAGACCCACTACGAAAGTCATGTCCTAGATTGTCATTTTCCTATAATTATGATGGTTGAAAAATGCAATTGACTTAAACTGCAAGCTGAAGATCTTATTCTACATGTTTTTTTTTTTGTAAACGGTAATCATTATATAAATAAAGAAGTTAAGGTAGTGCAAGTATAGTACCATATTACAGACCCTGGTGTGGTATATAATACCCACCACAAAAATTTAAATTGTCCCAAATAGGCAAACACCTATTGCTAAAAAAAACTCAGACTATGATAAACCACCACTAAGTGATGTAATATATATGATGTCTGTGGGAGTCAAACTCCCGACCTCTCGTACAACTACAAAGAGACTTCACCACTAGACCAAGTGGCTGCAGACCTCAGACAAGTAATTGTTTAAGTATGAAGTTTGACATTAGTCCTGAGAAGAGACTAAATCGTCAGGATTTTGTTGAGGTGAAGGCAGAGCATAAGAAGATTGCTCCAAAGCACGATCATTTTCCAAAGATTGCAAGGCCCTGATATTGTCATCCTTTTCAAATCCTGAACCCAAAATGTCAAACCAACAATGACAAAGAGAAAAAACAGTATTAGTAACTTTATACGAAGAAGCACATTGTACTCTAAAAATTCTATTATTCCTTTTCCTCCAAATGGACCACAAAATAACTTGTATCAATGTATGCCTACCTTTTGCTGAGAAATCAACTTTTAATGGAAGAATGCAAGAAAATATATCAGTAAATGAATTAATAGCAGGATACAAATGTCCCTGCAAAAAGGAATGCCAAACTCCTCCGGCGAAAGCACAATTAATAAATAAGTGTTCGATTGATTCCTGATAATCATTACAAAAAATGCAACTATCAGAACCCTGTCCAACCCTTTTTACACAAATTAACTTTAGTAAGAACCTTATTAAAAATAACCAACCATGTAAATAATCTAACCTTTAGGGGGACCCAACTATGCCAAATATGATAAAAAAAAGAGAGTTCTAATCCCACCATCGTTGAGTATCTCATACCCTGATTTGACAGTGTACTTATTGGTGGAATTAGACCATTCAATAATATCCTCTACTGGGCGAAGCATAATAGAATTAATAATCTCTGTGAATAAATCAGCTTGAGTTTGTAGATAGCCAAGATCAGTAGAAGAAGGGATAACATTAAATAATTTATGGAAGTCCTGAAGATAAATTTCAATTATTTTCACGATTGAAGCTTTTTTGAATTTTGCTAATTGAAAAAGATTAGGAAGCATATGTTTTAATTTTTCCCCATGCCTCCAACAATTTTCCCAGAATATAGTATTATGACCATTATTAACATGAAAAGTGGTGAAGGTATTGAAACAATTAAAGTAGGCCTTTATTTCTAGCCAAATAGGAGAAGCTCTACCAGAAGAAGTATTTAAAAGTGTCCCTGGCCAAGATCTCGAGAAATATCTAGCCTTTAATATTGCTTTCCACTTAAGAGAATAAGTATGTGATAGTAGCTGCCATAGTAGCTTAGTTTTTAAGACTAAATTGAAGTTTTTAATATTTATGATACCCCAACCCCCTTGACATTTAGCTTTACAGAGAACCGCCCACTTAGCTAGGTGAAGAGTAGAGGTTGAAGAAGATTTCCAAAGAAATTTACATCTGAGCTTATCAATAGCTTGAGCCACCTTAGTGTGGGATACTAAGGCTTCTCTAGAGGGGGGATGAATAGAGAACCTCTGATTTTTGATTAGTTTTAACTTTAATATGCAAATTTAAGAAGATAAAAATTAATCACATAAACATTCAACCACAAGTACTCAGAGAATTTATAGTGGTTCAGCCAACCCTAGTTTAGTCCACTCCTCAAGTTCCTCACTTGAGACTTAACCCTTTTTTTCAATAATTAGAATTTTACAAGCAACTAATTTACCTTGCTTGTTGCCTCGAATCACAATTTCCTTCTCCTTTCTGGAGAATAACTCAAAGCACTTGATGGTGAGAGTGACCCTTGCACAACTTGTGATCTCCTCCTTGCTTGTCAAGCTTTGTCGGAATGGGAGTTGAAGCTCAATGTGACTTGAAGCGAGGTATGGATGGAATTTTGACTCACTCATTTGAAGCACTAGAAGTATGATAGCTCAATAAAAATCAGTGGTTTGTGAGGTGCATATGGACCTTAATTTATAGTGTTAAGCTCGCCTCTAAGTGTCACTAACAACTAGTAAATCTTTTGCTTACTAACATAAGATTCGGTATGCCGAAAATAATCGGTCGACCAAAATATGTAACGGTCGGGTTAATTTGGTATTCCGAAATGTTTTGGTGTGCCGAATTGACTTTCAGCTTCCTTTGTTCCTTGAATTTCGGTGTGCCGTCTAATGTGCCGTTTTCTCCTGATTCGGTATTCCGAAAATATTCGGTATGCCGTTTTTTGCTTGCAGCTTCCTTTGTTCTTTGAATTTTGGTATGCCGTCTGATGTGTCGTTTTCTCCTGAATCGGTATTCCGAAAATATTCGGTTTACCGATTTACATGTGACTTACATATCCTTTCTTCCTTTACATATCAGTACATTGTTTTTATATCTCATGAATACAAGTATGTGATCATACATCTCATAACACTTACTTATATGATTGTTTTACATTTTAGTACTTGCTTTCTTCATATGGCCTTATATAGCCTCCTGTGTTTAAACACAACAAAATTGTTATCATCAAAACAAATGTAAGATTTTTCAACAATTAGCTGGTACATGAAGGACAGAAAGGTAATATGTAGGGATTGCTGATAGCACAGAGTTGATCAAGGTTAGTCTACCACCTAAAGATAATTGATTGGCTTTCCATAAGGAAAGCTTTTTTGTCAAATTTTCAATAACTGGTGCGTAATCTGAATTAGACGTCCTTCTATAGTGTAAGGTTAAGCCCAGATATCTGATAGAAAGTGGGGAAGTGGGGCAACCGATAATATTGGCAGATCTATTGGTGGTATCCGCTGAAACACCAATACTAGTAAGAGAAGATTTCTGGAAATTAATTTTTAGGCCTGAGCAGGTCTGGAAACAGCATAAAATCCGTTTAATATTAATTATATTTTCCTCAGTAGCGGCGAGAAATAAGATAGTATCGTCCGCATATTGTATATTCACAATGTGTGAACCATCATTAGGCATTTGAATTCCCGAAAGCAAGTGTTGTTCCAGAGCTAAAGAGAGCATCCTATTGAGGATGTTGGTCACTACTATAAAGAGAAGAGGTGATAATGGATCACCTTGGCGTAATCCGTTTGCAGCATGAAGAAAACCTTTGGGTGAGCCATTGATTAATATGGGAAAACGTACAGTGGAAATGCACATCTTGATCCAATTTGTCCATGTGGGGCCACAACCCATTCCTGATAATGAATTTAGAAGGAAGTCCCAATTAATGTTATCAAAAGCTTTTTCAAAATCCAGTTTTAAGACATAACCAGGAAGATTGATGACTTTCATGTAGTGAAGAGTTTCTTGGGCCACTATAAAAGCAATCTCCAATATATCTACCTGGAATAAAGGCACATTGCGAATTGTCTATTATTGTGTCTAGGAGAAAATCTAGAAACCAAAGTCTTAGTAATAATTTTATATAGACTATTTACCAGACTGATTGGTCTATAATCTTTAAGACTTTGTGCACCTTCCACCTTGGGAATCAGGGCAATAAAAGTTTGATTAATAGGGGCTAAAAGATCATACTCCGAGCAAGTGTGAAGGTAGGTGAATACTTGCAGAATATCAAACTTGAAGAGGTCCCAAAACTGCTGGAAAAAGCATAAAGAGAAACCATCAGGACTAGGGGCCTTATCACCATGTAATGATTTAATGTTATTGTGGATTTCTTCGATCGAGAATTCTGCTTCCAAATTCTTAAGATGCTGAATCTTTGTAAGCAATAATAAATCCCATTTTAACGTAGGAGAGAAGCCTCTAGGTTTATTAAAAGAGAGTAAAAATGATCCTCCACTTCCTTGGAGATTATAGAAGGGGACATAGAAATGACATTCCTAATCTTCAGTGAATGTATAGTATTTTTCCTCCTTCAATATGTATCCAGGTTGTGAAAGAAGGAAGTGTTCAAATCCCCTTCCTGAAGCCATTGAACTCTTGATTTTTGCTTTCAGTATACTTCTTGCTCATAGAGCAGGGATTGGTGTTTATTAAGAAGATATTTCTTGAAAGTCACTAGTGTGTCTTGGAGGTGAGAGGATTCTGCCAGAGAATCAATTAACTTGATTTGTGACTCAATGGCTAGTAGTTTGTAGCATCTTTTTTCTTTAACAGGTTTGATCCAACTTCTGATTTGTTTTTTGAGTGTTTTCAGTCTATAAGCAAATCTAACCACTGGAGACGAAGAAAGGCAAATATATTTGGAGAGAGGCCAGCATGATTCTATAAAGGGTATACATCCCTCAATTAGAAGCCAAGATTTATAAAATTTAAAGAGGATAGGGCCCTAATTAGTAGGAATGGTGTTCAAAGAAATAGGGATATGGTCAGAGAACACTCTAGAATGACCCATACAGTAGGAGTTGAGGAATTTATTAGTTCAATTAGATGAAATCAAAAATCGATCAAGTTTTACCAAAGTGGGAGGTGACTGCATGTTGGACCAAGTATATTTAAAAATATTTGGAGAAAAGTCCACTAAAAGATTATCGTTAATAAAGGCATTGAACAATTTTATATCAGATGATATGCTACTTCTATTAGAGTGTTCATTAGTAAATCTGGTCAAATTAAAGTCTCCCCCAATAACCCAATTAGAGTTTACCCTATTTCTAATGAAATGGAGCTCTTCTAGGAAAATACTTTTAAGTCTATGATCACAAGGACCATAAACACCAGTAAGCCACCAATCAAATGCATCAAAATGGTTTCAAAATGTAAAGACAAACTGAAAGAGACAGCAATAGTAGTGATTAGAGAGATATCTCTATCATCCCAACCAATTAAAAGTCCCCCAGAAGCCCTGATCGATGGACTAAAAGACCACTTATGGAGCAATCCAGCTCCCAGGTAACGAAGAGTATCAGGAGAAAAATCCTCTAATTTGGTCTCACAAATTATGATAGTATTACATTTAGTAGTTCTCACTAAGTTATGCACGGCTTTTTTTTCCCATCAGAACCCAATCCTCTAATATTCCAAGCTGATATGATCATAATTAGTGGGGGGAAATAGAAAGAGAAGCCAAGTTTTCAACTAAGTGGGCATTATCTTGAAGTTGGATATTGGATAAACCTTGATCACGCCGAACAGAATCAAGGAACTGCTTAGCTTCTGCATTATTATGTAGGGAAATGCCCAATGACTGACAAAAACTAATAGCTATTCATAAGAGTCCCAAGTAAGTGCATCATAAAGCAAAAAACTAGCATTTGTATCAGTGTGAGAAGAAGCTAAATCAGAATGAGGAGCGGCAGAAATGTCAGGGTGTAACTCAGTATGCAAAATGGAAGAATTAACAGTTGAAGAGTCACTGATTCCTGGAGCGTGTACCGGGGTGGGAGGAAGGGATGCAACAACCATTGCGGAAGGACCAGCCAAGTCATCCTTTTCCAGGCAGTCGAAAACGGCAAGCACCTTTTTAAATTTAGCTAACGTGAGATGCCTGGCTTTAATCTCTGTTGCCACGAAATTGGAGGTGTCCATCGAATCAGGGCTGGCCCCAGTAGATAAAGGAAAGTCTGGCTCTAGACCAGCAGATGGACCGGGAGTTGGTAGAAGGCCCGCAGAATTGTCAGAAGGAGGAATGGGAGGACTAATAGATCTTGTCCATATGTTTTTACCCCCTAGAGGTTTTATGCCCTTTGCCACCCCACCAGTCGTGGTTGTTCTTGAAGGATTTTCGGACAGGACGGAGCCCACTGGATCCAGAAGAGGAAGGATGGGTTTTAGTAGGCCACGCAGGAAAGGTGCTAGAAGAAGGGTTAGAAAGTGAAGACGTAGCGGGGCAAATGTCCCAACTTTGTCTATAACGAATAGGGTATACTAAATTCCCAAAAGCAAAGAAGCGACAGTCAGGAATATCTTTGCCAGGATGGACCCTAACACAAACCCTTGCGTACCCCAAATGTTTAATAGAGTCCAAAAATAAGTCCACTTCCAACAATTCCGCGAAACTCGAAACCATATGGTGAAACAGATCAACATTCCAGAGATGATGAGGAATCCCTTCTAGCCTAAGCCACACTCCTACTTCCTTCAAAGTGTGAACAACATTAGAGTTGGGAGACCAAGGTATAAAGGAAGCCGATATAAGTTGTTGGGAGGCTCCATACTTGCGTAAGTATTCATTTCTACCTTTGGGTGGGGAGAATACTAATAGAAATTTACCATGAGAGAAATCTTGGACTTCTATCTCAAATGAGTTTGGCCAACATGGGTTGAGATGGTCGACCAAGGTCTGCTTTGTTAGTTGAGAAGAGTGTGAGGTGACTATAGCACTCCTAGATAAGGTTATAAGGCGGTCGCATACCGCCTCGGAAGGGGGTAGAGTGGAGGGATAAAGAGTGGTGAGACCAGCCATGTTGTAGCAGTGCTGGGGAAAAGTGGGAGTAACGTGAAAAAATTTGCAAATCGCAGCGGTATGAGTTGGAACCTTACATTTGTAACAAGTTCCAGCAAATTTACAGTGCTTTATTTGGTGGCCACGAAGACCACATTCAAAACATCTACCCGATGCGCGGCAAAAAAGTACCTGAGGGGAAGCGTATTTCTTTCGAGTCACCTCCATCCAACCTTCAGAAGAAGAAGAGAGATTATCATCTAAGAAGCCTAAGTTTGGAAGGTTCGGAGAAATGATTCTAGGATAGGGGTGGGAAATTACAGGAGAAGAAAGGGTAGCGAAACGATTACCAACTCCGGAGTAACTTGTTTCGCAAGACAGGGTAGGAGAGGGGTAAGTATGTGAGAAATATTTGTTGTCAGAGGATATCACGATATCGAGAGATATGACAGTGTCAGAGATACGGTGTGATACGCACGAAACCCCGCAAAGAGAAGGAGAGGGAGGCTGGAGAATTTCAACAGTTGCATTTGCCTCTTGGGACAAATGAGGATTCTGACAACTTGGGATCAAATCAGCTCGAGCGTCGGTGGCTCCTGGGGAAGCTAAATGGTTTAGTAAAGACGAATTAGGAGTAAATTGGGGGGGGGGGG